>CM063605.1:8190442-8480961 GCA_032356905.1 Salix exigua
TCCTTTAAATTAATGTGCAATGACTAAACTTGGATAGGACAATTAACGGAGATAATTTAATCTGATTATTTTGGGAGTCGTAGTGCTTTGCTAGAAGCCAACTACGATTAATAGGGTTAAACCTATAGCTATTATAATTGGGTCCTATGAGGTCACACACTTAGAGATTACGGAATAGATCAACGAAAGAAAAATGGTTAATTATTAATACATATTAGATATTATTAATAATAAATAATATTATTTATTTCAGAAATAAAATAAATATTATTTATTCATATTAGATATGATTAATTATGGAGTTATTCATACAGCCTTTTATTTGATAAAAGGACAAAGTCTTTATTTCTATTTATTGCTCTTAAAACCATACGTTGGAAAAGGAAATGACACTTTCTATATATTAATGTGCCATAAAAGGAAAAACGTCTCCATCATTGAAGATGGAATAAATAAATGATTTTTTGAAAATCATGTTATGAGAGAAAAAATCTTTCCATATAACGTATAAGGAAAGGCTAATAAATGAAATAAAAGAAGTTATGAATATGAGAGGTTTCTTTTTATTTCTTGGCTGCTCTCAAAAATTGTGAGTTGTGCAAGGAGAGACCACCATTTTTCTTTTTTCAACCAAGGCAATTTTGATTGCTCCCTTTTGTCCATTCGTCCTAGCAGATCGAAGGCAAGAGATCTATTCGGGCTCGTGTGGACTAAATAGAGGAGCAACACGTGGGGCTCTCATCCTTTTAGATACCACCATATCTGACTCGGTTCACGCATCAACAGGTATTTTCCATGAACAATACTTTGATCTATCAATTATGCTTGAAGATTCTACGATTAGATGTTTAGATATGATCTGAAATTCCGCTTAATGCATCTAATTTTTCAACAATGGTATCAGAGCTATCTTGCATAAATTGATAGGATCAATGAATTAATTGTTAATTTGATGCGGATCTTGATTTAAATTGGTGGTGAATTTTATATGGATAAAATGTAAAATTAAAATGAAGATTTTGATTGGCCCATGGAATTTTATGAATATAATAGGGAGATACACAAAACATATAGTATGTGACTTTTGCTTTTGATCTCCTCTCCTTAATAATAAAATGCCTTTACGATTTTAATTAAAAAGAAAGCAAAATTGTTTTGTTTCCTCCAAGTTTAAAATGTGCAGACAAACCCCAAGGGAGTCAATATTATATGGTTTATTTTATTGTTTCCTAAAAGTTAGGAAATCCCATTTATATATTTTTCATGCAATTTTATCTAATAATTGCATTTTATGATTAATAATGATTAATACCATGTAAGGATTTAATTTTAAATCAAGAATTTTCTTGTTTATTTATTTTATGCTTGTTTTATATTATGATATATTGCATGCATAAGGTGACTAGTATGGCCCAGAAATACGATCTGCGTATCGTTATATTTTTGTAATTTATTTTAATAATTCGATTATTGTAAATAATTTTGTAATACAAAGAAGAGAAAGTCCATGAAGTTCAAGGATGGAGATTCATGAAGGATACAAGGATGAAGACAAAAGAAGATTAGATCTTTAATTTTTTTTTTTTTTGGGGGGCCATACTAGGATCATTTTTTATTGCATATTTTTTATGCTTTATTTATTTATTTTGCATTGTCTTTATTTATGCCAATTTTCACTTATAAATAAAAGATAATCAAAATTTAAGTTCCTACAGAAAATTGGGGCAATGCCTTTCCATGTCATAACCCATGAAGTTTATGGTTTTGGTTGGATGGGTTTCATAAAGCGTAGGTGTCCTACCTCAATCTTAGGCTCGTGAGGGTGAATCTATACGGGGGTTCATAAATCTTGATACGGTTGTACCCAACAAGAGACCAAAAGGCAAAGTTTTGGATCTTGAGGCATGGGATGAATCCTACATTGGATGTGGATCATCAACCAAGAATTATAATAAGTTATAATTAGTAATTGTTACTTACCTTGCATACACAAGAACTAAGGCAGTGCAAAAGTACGTTGGGGCTTGTCTATGATGGGATCTTGGAATCACTTTATTCATAAGGGACAATAACAACTTGAATAAAATGTGCATTTACTTATTTTAAATTGTTTAAATTATAAGTATTTGCAATATCAAACATAAATTGATTTGTATGTCATTTATATTTTGTAGATTATGTCGAACGATAATTTGAAATTCTCTCTACGCTCAATTGTTGAGAAAAACAAGCTTAATGGAACGAACTTCCTTGATTGGGAAAGGAATCTGAGAATTATTCTCGAGTCCGAGGGACGTGAGGACGCCCTAGCTACCCTCGTCCCTATCGTGACCAATACCTCATCGGATGAGGAAAAGGCAACAACGAATCTCGGGTAAAGTCTGAGGCATTACCTGTAACTTGCCTCATGCTTGCTGCAATGGAGCCTGATTTGCAAAAGAGATTTGAGCATTCTGATGCTTATTCTATCATAACTGAACTAAAAACATTGTTTCAAGATCAAGCAAGGATAGAGCGATATGAGACTCACAAGGCTATACTTGATAGCCATCTTGTGAAGGGAAACCAATGAAGTCCTCATGTGATTAAACTAACTGGGCTTTTCAAGAGGATGGAAAATTTGGGGACCCCATATGACCAAGAGTTGGCCACTGATATTGTTCTTAGATCCTTGCATGATGGTTTTGCACCATTCAGAATGCAATATCATATGAATGGTCTGAAGCATGATCTGAATGAGCTTCATAGCATGCTTAAAAATGCTGAGGGCAATATAATTGGTGACAAGAAGAAGGAAGTTCTGAATGTCAACAATGGGAAGGGATTTAAGAGGGTGGCTAAAAGTAAGAGCAATTACCAAGGGAAAAGCAAGCAAGTTGCCAAACCCAAGAATGGTGAGAAGCCAAAGGTGGCTGCTGATCATGATTGTTTTTACTGCAAAGCCAAAGGACACTGGAAAAGAAACTGTCCCAAGTACTTGGAAGACAAGAGGAACGGGACTGTGAGTTCCACTTCAGGTATTTATGTTATTGAGATTATGACAACCAATGTTCTCACATTAGATAATGGTCCCACTTGGGTATTAGATATTGCATGTGGTGCTCACATTACTTCATATGTGCAGGGACTAAGAAATAGGAGACAAGTAAAGAAAGGGGAGATAAACTCAGTGCGTTGGAAATGGAGCAAGTGTTGCTTGCACTCTCCGTCGGAGATTTAAGTTTATCTTTACCTTACGGTTTAGTATTAGAACTGAATAATTGTTATTACGTTCCTTGCATTACTAAAAACCTTATTTCCTATGTCTGTATTGGATCATGAAAATTTTGAATTTAGCAGAAAAATGGATGTATTTCTATTTTTAAGAATGATATTTTCTATGCAACTGCTCGAGTGAGTAATGGACTCTTTGTATTAGATCTCAAATCAGAATTATATAACATAAATAACAAAAGGCAAAAGTTAAAAAGTTTGAGTGAGGCCTACCTATGGCATTGTCGATTAGGTCACATTAGTGTGAATCGCATGAAGAAGCTCCACAAAGATGGACTTCTAAAAGACATGGATTATGAATCCATTGATACATGTGAATCATGTCTGATGGGCAAGATGACAAGGTCACCTTTCAAAGGAACGTTTGAAAGGGCTACTGAACTACTGGGCGTAATACATACTGATGTATGCGGGCCAATGAGCACAGAAGCTAGAGGTGGCTATAGATACTTCATCACATTTACTGATGACATGAGTAGATATGGGTATGTTTACCTTATGTCACATAAATCGGAGTCTTTTGAAAAGTTCAAAGAATTTCAAAATGAAGTAGAGACTCAAAGTGGCAAGAAAATAAAAGCACTTCGATCTGATCGTGGTGGTGAATACTTGAGCCATGAATTTGATCATCATTTGAAGAACTGTGGGATAGTAACACAGTTGTCTACCCCAGGAACACCACAACTGAATGGTGTGTCCGAAGGAGAAACAGAACTCTGTTAGACATGGTCCGATCAATGATGAGTTTTGCCAATCTTCCGTTATCCTTCTGGGGATATGCCCTCACTACCGCTGTACTTACATTAAACAGGACTCCGTCAAGAACTGTAGACAAAACCCCATATGAGATATGGACTGGAAAGGTTCCAAAGTTGTCTTTTCTGAAAATATGGGGATGTGAAGCTTATGTAAAACGTTTACAAACAGAGAAGCTTGCCCCAAAATCAGATAAATGTTATTTTATAGGGTATCCAAAAGGAAGTTTTGGATATTACTTCTACAATCCAACTCAGCAAAAGGTGTTTGTTGCAAGGGATAGTGTCTTTTTGGAAAGAGAGTTCTTTTCCAACAAGTCAAGTGGGAGAAATATTCATCTTGAAATAGTTCAAGATGATGAAGAGCAACAAACTCAACAACAAGAAGACATGGATGATGTCGATGATGAGATGATTACCTTTGAAGGCCTAGGGCCTCAGATCATCCAAGAGCCGGAACAAGAGGATCTACAAACAATTATGAATCATGTTCCGGATCCAGTTGTTGAACAAGTTGAACCCACTCGTAGATCGGAAAGGCCAAGGGTACAACCAAGACGTTATGATGATTTCATCTTGAACGAAAGCCTTGATGTTCTTATGCTAGAACTTAGTGAGCCTTCTACCTATAAGCAAGCAGTGACGGGTCCAGACTCCAAAAAATGGCTTGAGGCCATGAGGTCCGAAATGGATTCGATGTTTGAAAATCAAGTATGGGACTTGATAGATTTGCCAAATGGAGTAAAACCCATAGGAAGCAAATGGATTTTCAAACTCAAAACTGACACGGATGGAAATATATCTGTTTACAAGGCAAGACTAGTTGCCAAAGGTTTTAGACAGATTCATGGTATAGACTATGACGAGACATTTTCACCAGTTGTCATGATTAGATCCATTAGGATAATCCTAGCTATTGCCGCATATTATGACTATGAAATATGGCAAATGGATGTCAAAACCGCTTTTCTAAATGGTTTTTTGGAAGAGGATGTGTATATGACACAACCTGAAGGTTTTGAAGATCCAAATGAAGTTGGGAAGGTATGCAAGCTTAAGAAGTCCATTTATGGACTTAAGCAAGCATCCAGGAGTTGGAACTTTCGATTTGATGAAAAGATCAAAGAATTTGATTTCATTAGATGTGAAGAGGATCCTTGTGTTTACAAGAAGTTTAGTGGGAGTAAGGTAGCCTTCTTAGTCTTGTATGTAGATGACATACTACTTATTGGGAATGACATTCCGATGCTAGAGTCCGTAAAAGAATGGTTGAAGAAATGTTTCTCTATGAAAGACTTAGGAAAGGCTGAGTACATACTTGGAATTAAGATCTATAGAGATAGATCTAAGAGGCTTCTTGGATTAAGTCAAGGAACTTATATTGATAAGATTCTTAATAGATTCAAGATGCAGGATTCCAAGAAGGGATTTTTACCCATACAACATGGTATATATCTCAGCAAGAAACAGTGTCCTAAAACACCTGTTGAGCTTGAGAAGATGAAACAGGTCCCATATGCTTCTGCTATAGGATCTATCATGTATGCCATGGTATGTACCCGTCCGGATGTTGCATATGCTTTGAGCATGTGTAGCAGATACCAATCAAATCCTGGAGAAGCATATTGGAGTGCAGCTAAGAATATCCTGAAGTACTTAAGAAGGACTAAGGATGATTTCTTAGTATATGGGGGAGATGAAAAATTGATCGTACAAGGCTATACTGATGCAAGCTTTCAGACTGATCGAGATGGCTTTGAGTCTCAATCTGGTTATGTCTTCATCCTTAACGGAGGAGCTGTGAGCTGGAAGAGCTCCAAGCAAGATACAATAGCAGATTCTACAACAGAGGCTGAGTACATTGCTGCTAGTGAAGCAGCAAAGGAGGCCGTTTGGATAAGGAAGTTCCTAGATGAACTCGGTGTTGTTCCTAGCATATCAGTGCCTATCGACATCTATTGTGACAACAATGGTGCCATAGCTCAGGCAAAGGAACCGAGTTCGAGCTCCAAATCCAGACACGTTATGAGGAAGTATCACCTTATTCGTCGCATCATCACTATGGGTGACATTAGGATGTGTAAGGTGCATACCGATGACAACATTGCAGATCCATTGACCAAACCTATGCCTAGGCCCAAACATGAGAGTCACACTAGGGCTAAGGGTCTTAAGCACATTGGAGAATGGCTTTGAGTGTTGATTTTATATTACATTATATTTTATGAGTGTTGGACACTAGTTTTATGTTTGACTTGATGATTTTATGATATATGATATTTCATCCTTATTTGTATATTGTTTTGATCGATATTGAATAATATGTCCAAATAATTCATTATTAACAAATGGGATCATCTTAAGTGTTCTGGTGAATGAAACCCCATTAAGTGAAATGAAGTTTTGAATTATTAAATGTCTATAGTTTGAAATCATCAAATGGACATAGATGATTTTATAAGCTACTATATTGTAAGCCGACTGATAGCACCAGGTTTCATGGGCTATAGGGACATGGAGATGTCTAGTCAATTACATATATGTGTATGGATGATACATGTAGGACTGACCCACCTTAAGACTCTCCAAAAGAGATTGTAGAGTCTTAAATTAAACCATGATTAGTAGATTCCTCAGACATGAGTATGTTGTGGTCTCACTTAATGATTGGTATCTCTTTGACACTGTTAAACGCTTTTGTAAAAGGGAGTTATAAAGGCAGTAGTTGGGATTGCCAAAAGTTGAGTGGGAGCCATAGTCATACAAGACTGGAGAAGTCCTCCTGCTTCGTGCATACTGTGATGCATTGAACAGGAATGGTGTCTCGGCCATTTGAAGAGCGAGAACTGAAAATGCATGGCCATGCTCGGATGGATTATTTGAAATCATCCGTTTAATTGACAGTTCAAACTCAGAGTTCAAGAAACATATTTGATAATAGATATGAATGTCACCATATCATCAAATAAGACATTAAGAGACAAAGGTATCTTATATTGCACACTTGTTTAAGGACAAGTGGGAGATTGAAGGAATTGTGTCCTTTAAATTAATGTGCAATGACTAAACTTGGATAGGACAATTAACAGAGATAATTTAATCTGATTATTTTGGGAGTCGTAGTGCTTTGCTAGAAGCCAACTACGATTAATAGGGTTAAACCTATAGCTATTATAATTGGGTCCTATGAGGTCACACACTTAGAGATTACGGAATAGATCAACGAAAGAAAAATGGTTAATTATTAATACATATTAGATATTATTAATAATAAATAATATTATTTATTTCTGAAATAAAATAAATATTATTTATTCATATTAGATATGATTAATTATGGAGTTATTCATACAACCTTTTATTTGATAAAAGGACAAAGTCTTTATTTCTATTTATTGCTCTTAAAACCATACGTTGGAAAAGGAAATGACACTTTCTATATATTAATGTGCCATAAAAGGAAAACGTCTCCATCATTGAAGATGGAATAAATAAATGATTTTTGAAAATCATGTTATGAGAAAAAATCTTTCCATGTAACGTATAAGGAAAGGCTAATAAATGAAATAAAAGAAGTTATGAATATGAGAGGTTTCTTTTTATTTCTTGGTTGCTCTCAAAAATTGTGAGGGGTGCAAGGAGAGACCACCATTTTTCTTTTTTCAACCAAGGCAATTTTGATTGCTCCCTTTTGTCCATTCGTCCTAGCATTCGAAGGCAAGAGATCTATTCGGGATCGTGTGGACTAAATAGAGGAGCAACACGTGGGGCTCTCATCCTTTTAGATACCACCATATCTGACTCGGTTCACGCATCAACAGGTATTTTCCATGAACAATACTTTGATCTATCAATTATGCTTGAAGATTCTACGATTAGATGTTTAGATATGATCTGAAATTCCGCTTAATGCATCTAATTTTTCAACAATTTTATGTCGTGTTCTTATATCTTTTGATTACTATATACATTTATGAAATTTAGTTTTTTTCTTCTCAATTTCAGCACCTTTCAACTTTCTTAATTATTAGATTTAGTCTATTATTATAAAGTAATTTATGAAATTGGATTTTTTTGAATTTCATTTTCTTTTATTTTTTTATTTGTCAGATTTAGTCCTTATTATTTTGATTGTTATCTATTTATTTCAAGTAATTTATGAAATTATGTTTTTTTTATTTCACCATGTTTCAACTTTATCATAAGTTAGATTAGATGTGCATTCTTTTAGTAAATGTTTTTTAAATTAAAATGTTAATAAATTATTTTCCAGATTATTTTTTATTTTATAGTCAAACACTAGAAACTAGAAAGTATTTCTCGTCTCATTCTATATGACACTATCAAACATAAGAAAAAAAAATCATTATCTAGGAATTCATTTTAAAAAGAAAAACTATTTTCCATAAAAAAAAATGAGATTTAAATTCAAAGATAAAATTAAAACTCCAAAATATTTAAAAGAAGATTTCAAAAAAATTATTGGAATTGAGTTGGATGAACCTCTAGCATGTCTCCATATTTTTCTCAATTAAAATTGAATCGGATTTTATCCACCTTCCAGTAAAGTAATAGTGAAATCGGATGACAATCGTAAGATTGTCATCCTTATCAAAGTGTCAATATTTTGGATGGTCAATTACAATTTAGTCACTACAAACTATCAATATAAATTGAGTAGTTCTTATCATAAAAAAATAATTAAATATTTCTTTGACCAATGCTGGCCATGATTAATTTAATAAAAAAACAGCTTATGAAAAAAATAGATTAAATAATTAAAAAAAAAACATTAGAGCTAATCAATTGTTTTTGCAAAACTATAGGGACTAAGTTATATTATAATCAGCTGTATCATGGGATGCCAACGAGGCTGGGCGAAAAAAAGGAACACGCAAAATCCAACCGGTAAGACCCAGAAACCAACCAGTCAAACAAAGATGTTCTAAACTACCATTCAGCGATCAAAACACTATCACCACTTCTATTTTTCTTGATCCATACCATCCACTCGCAGTTTCCAATGAACCCATTGGCTAGACTCTTCCTCGTATTCGTGGAAACAGCAGCTATTGCTCTGTTTTTAGCATTTCCGTGCGTTTTCTAGTCATCCTTATACGTCTGAACTGATATTCCGAGCATAGTTGGGATTTCATTTTCAAACTCGTAACTCAATCTTTCTCCCTGTCTAAATCTCTAAGTCCCTCTCTCTATCTCTATCTCTCTCTCTCTCTCTGTCACCGGAATTTCTTCATCGATCGGCAATGGCAAGGACAGGAAGCAACAACATACAGGCCAAGCTGGTGGGTATGTCTTGCCCTTTTCTGGTTATTTTTATCGAAGTGGAAAACGAAAGACATCATTGATCTTCTGCTTTGATTAACGTTTATTTTGCGATTACATATAGTAGCTGTATCTTTCCATTATAGATACAATTCACGTGCATGCTCTGTTCTCGTCTCCTGGATTTTGGCAAGCCTTCGTTTCGGAGGTTCATGACAGACCACTGGAACGAAAAATCTTAACTTTTAGATGAATCAATTCATTATTAACCAAGCCATGAAGTAGTTGTTAATTATTTTTAAAGACAACCTCTGACGACAAAGATAGGGGTGGATTTGATCATTGAGTTGTTTTGCAGGTACTACTCGGGGACATGGGAACCGGGAAGACAAGTTTGGTGCTGAGGTTTGTGAAGGGTCAATTTTTGGAGTACCAGGTACTTTCACAATGTGTTTAATTAAGTATATAGACACACACAAGATGATGCTGAAAACGTCACATGGATTATTAAGAAAAAAACTTAGAACATTTATGGGTTTCTTTTTAGATGTACAGACAAATATTTTGGATTATAATAATGTCACATGTTTATTTTCAATCAAATCTCTTTTATCCTTTCCATTTCGATTAGTTTGGGATCGGACTTGATGATTGTTTTCGTATGGGATTCTCATGGTGTTTGGTGCTTAATTTGACAAAATGAATTTCAATTTCATTTAATAATAACAACTAAAGCTTCAGAGATCAAATTCGGATATCAACTTTGGTCCTCATTATTTGAATTTATCTTCTTCTTTTTATTTTTATTATCTCACATTGGATTTGTTGAAAACTAGGCTCTTTTTTTTGTAGTTTGAATTTTGTAGGGATATCTCGATGTATGACTTGGATTATATGTTAAACAAGTTAATTCATGTTATTTAAGTTGATGTTTTTTGAGTCTTTTTTTAAATTGATTTTTTTAACTTCATTCTTCAATATTGAATTGTTTTATAATTGCACTATGATTTTTTTTCATTTGTTTCTTATGGGTTATCTCATGTGTTTAGCAAGTTAGCCTAGGATGACATGGTGTTTTTTTTTTGTAATTCTAGTTTTATTTTTCAAGTTCTTCCTTTAATATTGGATTGAGTGAAAATTTGGCTTTGTGATTTTTTTTTAATTTGATTTTATTGGGTTCATCCTATTCATATAACCTAAGTCGCAAATTTCATGAGTTGATTTGGGTCACAAGTTTTTTTTTCCTGGGTTGACTCAATTTTTTTATTTTTTTATAATTGTTATATATATTGGGTTGATGAGAAATTTTATTTTGTAGTTTTTTTCTAATTTTCTTTCAATAGAATTATTTTGTTCTTATGATCCAAGTCTTAGGCTTAGAAACCTAGTTTGACTCAAGTCATTTGTTTTTTTATTTCATACAATTGATTATTTACTTTCAATTTTGACCTTCAATGTTTTGTTAATTGAAAATTGATCTTCATGATTTATTTCAATTTGTTTTTTGTGGCATTATCATATTTTAATGACTTGGATTATAGATTTAGCAGGGTACCTCAAGTCCATCTATTATATTTTTGACTCAGCATTTTTAAAAAATATTGTTCAATATGTCAGAATCTCAATATTTTAAAAAGATGTTGTCCAAGGTAAATCAGATTTTGAATTCATGATAAAAAAAAAAGTTCTAAAAAAAAAAAAGTTAGCAACACCCGATCTCTTATTCATTTATGTTAAAAAAAAATAATTTGGCCCTCAACATAGCTTGAGTCAACAATGTAGTAGTTTTTAAAGCTACTGTATTGGCAAAATTATGAGTTTGAGTAGCTAGAACACATCCAAAACAAGTTTTTTTTATAGGTTTGGAAGACTTTTTATGTTAATGTTATCACTATGATGGAGAAAATGAACCTTAGAAGGTTGTGTTATACATATTACAAAGCTTACAAGAAGAAGATGTAGTTTCATTATAACAATAGAGGAGACAATAAATTAGCTTGGATTTATATAACCTTAAACCCATGTAGGTGTATATATGTAAGGCTAGGATATTCAATCCACTTATCATTTATTGTTTTGCACTACTAAGACAAAGGCTTAGAGTAACAACAAGATAATATAAAAATTGCCTTAGTTCTATGTATTTTTCTAGGTATTATTTATGATAATAACAAAACTAATCCTTGGAAAACACAGTACCAAAATATGTGCCTTCATTTAATGAATGCATATTTTACCTTTATAGTTGGTGGCAAGTAAACCGTGTTTGGGCACGAGTTAATGCATCCAGGGTAACTATTAAATTCAATTGTCTAACACTTCTCTTTGGCATTTTTCTATGATAGAATCCAATATTTTATCTTAGAGTTTCAAATCTTTCTTTAGTCAAAGGTTAGGTAAAAATATTTGCAAGGTGTTCTTCAAATGAACAATGAGAAAACATCACTTCATTAGATTGTTGGACCTCTTTAATAAATTGCAACTTAATCTTGATATGTTTTGTTCGTCCATTAAAGACTAGATTCTTTGAAATTGAAATTGCAAAAATGTTATCACACATAACCCTAGTTGCTTTTGAGCTTACTCATGTCCTAAATCCTTTAGCGTTTTTTTCTTAATCATATAGCTTAGTTGACGACAAAGGCAACAAAAATATACTCAATTTCTATAGTATACTAAGTTGTTGTCTCTTACTTCTTTGAGCTCCAAGTGAAAAAATAGAGCTTGGAGAAAATAAATACCCTAAAGTACTTCTTAATCATAAACATAATCTCTACAATCACTATCAGCATACTCAATCAACTTTAAAACCCCTCCTAGGGATTTTAGAAAGAAAAAAAAAGTACCAAGAGCAATGGTACCTTTGATGTACCTAAGTACACGTTTTGCATCTATAAAGTGAATCTCTTTTGGTGAATGCAAGAATATTAAAAGAACATTTAAGAAAATATATATCAAGTTTGTTTGTTATGAGATATTGAAGGCTACCAATTAAACCTTTATACAAACTTTCATCAAACTCTCAAATTCAACGTCCTTATTTAGCTTGATAGTGGTTGCCATAGGTGCCCCTATTAACTTACAATCCTGCATCTTAAACTTCCTTACAATACCAAACATATTTTGCAATACTTCCATTTCAAGGAAGTATTTCATCATTCCAAGATCAGTCATCTCAAGTATATTTTGCATTTCATCCTTGAATTTTTGGATCATTTTGTGATAAGCATATCATCAACACGACTATAGACAATTAAAATATGATTACTATAAGATTTCACATGCAAGGTTTCTTTATTTTGACTTTTGTTGAACTTAAGCTAATTAAGATGATTGACCATTATATCCATATAAGGCCTTTTTAAGAAGATACCCATGATCCTCATTACCTTGAACAACATGTCCATTTAGCTGTTCTACAAAAATCTCTTCAGCAAGAAAGCTAACTTGAAATCGATTTGATGAATCTGTCAAAAATTGTAAGCGGCAATAGCAATGAGAGGTCTAATGGTATCATACCTTGCTACTGGAAAAAAGGCCTCGTGGTTATCCACTTCATATCACTAAGCATAGTCTTTCACAATCAATTTGACCTTGTGTTTACAAATTGAACTATCTGGATTGAGTATTGTTTTAAGAACCCATTTAACTTCAATCACCTTGCAATAAACTATCAATTTTCATTTTTGTTGATCATCTATATTTCTTTTTCATTGCTCTCCTCCATGATAGAGAATCTTGAGCTTCAGCATAGCTAGTAGGTTCAATGATTGTCATGTTACACCTTTGGTAAATGTCTTTCAAGGTCCTTGTGCCCTAAATTGGAAGATCATCCACCAATTCATCAGATTCAAGATAATTCTAGACAACAAATGGAAAATCAAAATGCATATTTTTCTAATTTTCCAAATGCCATATTGTTGTTTCATTAATCTACATATTTCTACTTAAGATGGCTTTTTTTGTTTCCAAGCAAAAATCTTGTATCTTTATGTTGTTATCCCATAGCCCACAATAATGCCTTTTCTAAGCTTTGTTGTCAAGATTGCTTTTTTTTTGGCTCAGCTATCTGATAATAATAGATGTTACCAAATATTTGAAGATGATCCATAACAGATTTGACACCACTCCATCTTTCATATGGTGTCTTTTTTTCTAATGCATTGGTAGGTAAAATGTTCAGCAAATATACAGAGGTATTGGCTACTTCCGCTCACAGTTTGTTTGGCATTTTCTTTTACAATAAAGATATCTAGTCATCTCCAATATTGTTTTATTCTTCCTTTCACACACACCATTTTATTTTGGTGAGTATGGTGTGGTAAATCGATGAACTATATATATATATATTATTACAATACTTAATAAAATGACTCGAAGTATGCCTAGTACCATTATCATATCTCAGGCATTTAATCAACACACTACTTTGATTTTCTACTATAGTCTTAATTTTTTGAAAAAAAGACAGTAAAAATTTCACTCTTAAGTTAAATGAAATAGACCCAACACATCGTAGTATAATAATCAATAAAAAGAATGAAGTATCTATTATCACAAATTGAGGCTATTTTCATAGGACCATACATGTGAGTGTAGATGAGCTGAAGCTTTTGATTGCCTCTCCATGCTTGTCTTTTAGAAAATAGTAGTCTTAATTGGTTGTCAAGTTGACATGTTTCACATATTTGAATTCACCTTATATTGTGGGTATGTTTTCAACCATCTCCTTCTGCTTCATATTTAAAAGACTCCTCTTTACACTAAATAGTAGTCTTCATTACTCTCCATCTTTACACTAAATAATTGCTCTTTAGAAGGATAAAAGATAATGCATTTATCTTCCTCAAAGTAAAGAGAGTAATTCTTAAGCATTTGTCCAACACTTAATAGATTTTAACTGATTTCAAGTATAAACAAAACATGAGGAACAATTTTGATGCTTGAACTTGTTTGAACATTGATTGAGCCTCTACCTTTGTCTTCTAGAAACTCTTCATTGCTCACCTTCAATCTAGATTGTAAGTTTCATCAAGGTTTTTGAACATTTAAGAATCATTGCACATATAATGTGTGCACCCATTATCATTGAGCCAAGCATTAGATGAATCATTTGTTAAAAAACAAGTAATTGTAAAAAATTGCTCCTCCTATGCATTGGTTGCATCTGTTAAATAAGCTTGCTGAGATATTGGGTCTTTATTTTTATTTTACAGACCTTTGTAATGTCCCATAACTGCTTGCAATTTCCACATGTTGCATCATGCCTCCACCAGCAGTATTTCTCAAAATGTGTGGTCTTGTTATAATGTATGCAAGGAGGAAATTTTTTCAGTTTTGAATCTTTACTACTGCTGACACTTTTATTTATGCCTTTTCTCTTCTAATTAAATTGCATGTTGCCCCTGCTAACTTGTTGTTTTTTCACATGGAAAACACATTTAGCTAATTTGTCTTGCCTAATAGCCTTTTTTTGCTCTTGTACTTAAAAAGCAATCATTAGCTCACCTAAAGAGATTTTGTTAAGGGTTTTTTATTCTTCAAGAGGGGGAATCTTTGACTCAAACTTCTAGGAAGAGTCACACGAACTTTTTCTACAATCCAGTTATCAAGAAAATCTTCTCCAAGTAATTTGATGTTATTAATAATTTAAGAAATACGATCAAAATACCTGGAAATTGTGTTATCCTCTTGTATGTTCAAGGACTTAAAATTCCTCTTTAAATTCAACACTTGGATTTGTCAAGTTTTGTCGCTTCCTTGGTATTCTTCTTTTAACCTGTCAAGCCTCTTTAGTAGCATTACACGTCATAATCCTCTAGAAAATACAATTTGCCACCGAGTTCTGAATGAATGATTTGGCCTTGGATTTATTTGTCTTTTCTTTATTATTGAATTTGTTTTGAGTCATGGTGGGATTTGTTGGTAAAAGAGAAAATGGTTTTATTTTCAGTCACGGTTTCCCAAAGGTCATAGGTTTTAAGAAAAGCTTGCATCTTCATTGACCAAATTTGCTTGTTTTTGCCATTGAAAATAATATGAGAGTTTAAAGGTAGGTTGTTGAATGTCATTTGTGTTGTGAGTTAAAAAAGTGTTTTGATCCTGTAAGATCAATTGTGCTCCGATACCATTGTTAAGCAAGTAGTTATAGAATTGCAGGAACAAAAACACTCACAAAGGGATTGAAAGAATTTCAGAATAATTTATTTCATTAAGTGCAAACTTTATACACATAAAAACTTAACAAACTTTCTAATAATCTATAACTAAACATAGTGTATTAAACTAATGAGAAGATATTGCCACTAACTAAGTCATATGCAGCCACTAACTTCATAAAAAATAGCAACTAACTTTGACAAAGTCAAGTGAGAAAATTAAGAAAAATAAAAACATTGACATTGATAAAAAAAAAATGTAAAATAATGTGTTGGAATTAAAGTTTCAATTTTTTTAACAATTATTAACCATAATAAGAAAAACAAATATGAAAAAAGGAATGGTATTAGCTTGTTACTCAAATATTTCGCATACAAACACCACTGATAAGGTTGTTAAAAACCTTATAAAGACTATGGTTTTGACAAGGCTCAATGATAGGTTAGAAGGTATAAAATGTCAAACTTGGACAATTAAATCACTTACAAAAATAACTTTTTTAAAAATAAAAAAGGGACCCTCCAATACTTAAGTTAGCATTGATGATGGAGGAAATGAACCTTGACAGGTTGCGTTATGTGTTGTACACAACTTAGAATAAGATATATTTTTTTATAAAGAAAAAGATAGGTGAGAAGAAGACTACTTTCACCTTAGGAGTCTTGAAAACACCTAGGTGTGTCCATGAAAAGGTTTAGCACCTATAATTTTAGACTACTTAGGATAAAGGCTTAGAGTGACAATGAGTAATTACAAAAATTACCTTAGTTTTAGGTTTTATGAGCTAGGTATTATTTATTATAATAGCATGTCCAATCCCTTGGTTATATGTTATCAAGAGGTATGTAACACATATATTTTGGGTGAATGTAAAAGTTGTGTTTGGGGGCATAAGAGACTTGGTCATACCAAACCAACAACATAACATTAAAAAACTATAAGTTTCAATCTGACCTTTAAATTGAACTCATTTTTTTTCAAGATATTTTAGAGGTCTAGTTTTACAGAGAGCCCTGCCTGTTGTAACCATTTGACCTCTAATAGACCCCCGAATTAGGCATTGGATATGTTGTTTTAGCCATTCTGGTTATTTTTCCTTGATTTTTTTTGGATTTTATGTTATTTTTTTATATTTTTCTATTTGTTTTCCTTTCTGTTTAGGAATTTTGATTTTTCTTCTTTTAAGGTCAGCTTCAAGTGTATTCAAAGACTTGTAAGCCTTTTAGGAAAGCATATCTTATTATATTTTATCTTCAGAAATAAAATAAAAAATTTATCCACTTGTCTTCTTGTGTTGTGTTTCTATCTGCATTAGAATTTCAGTGAGCCTCTATCCAAGGTCATTGTTTTTATTAAGCCCTATTGACAAGTAAGATCCAATCTGGTGGGTTTTGGAGGAAACTCAAATTCCATCCATCATTGATGCGTGTGTGTATTTTGGTATTGTAAATGATGCCTCCATAACGAAGTTTACGTTAAGTTTTTTTCTACTTCATTTTCAAATCCGCACAATCCAATCGATTCTTGAATTCTAGATAAGTCGGTATTTGAGAATATGTTTGAAAAAAAATTAAAAAAAATATTTTTATTTTTTATTTTAAATTTAAAAAATATTGTGTTTTTAGATTATTTGCATACCATGTCAAAAATAATTTTTTTAAAAAAAATAATATTTTGATGCATTTTTAAATAAAAAATATTATCAAAATCAATCTCAATAATACTTCTAATCAGGCATCAGCAGTTGATTAATGGTCTCTAACCAACATGATTGTTATATTCTTAGGAATCAACAATTGGAGCGGCGTTTTTCACTCAAGTTTTGTCATTGAATGAGGCAACTATTAAGTTTGATATATGGGACACAGCTGGGCAGGAACGGTACCATAGCCTGGCACCAATGTACTATCGCGGTGCAGCTGCGGCCGTCGTGGTATACGATATCACAAGCATGGTAGATTTTTATCATCCATCTAATTCTATTCTTTATAATATTAATTATCAGCTCTTCCTTGTTTACATGTATGCATGTTTTTTTTGTGTTTTGAATAAAGTTGTGTGAGAGGAATCGTCAATATAATTCTATGTTGCAATCATAGCCTAGCGGTAGGAAGGGACTTATTTCGTTGCTCTACATTTGAGTTCGATTTTTTTTTGCATGTCTGTCACCCTACGGTACTTTACCTGCCTAACTTGCAGGATATTCAGTTGAACCCGGGAATTATTTGTAGTATGCGTAAGCTACTCCGAACAGCTGGTTACAAAAAAAAAATTGTAATTCCATAGTGATTCTTAGTTTAGCTTAATCCTTAACTTGAATAGCCCTCGTATGCGTGTCTTTGAATTAGTTTGATGTAACCTGTGACGAAACTTATCACCCTTGCATGAACGTTGTAGAGAAATAGCAGCAAAACATCTCTTCAGGTTCAATAAATTATGAAATGTATATCTGACATTGATAACTGGCCTCTGAGTTTAATGATTGTGTCTTGCTTCATGCCTATGATGGATGTCAGCTAAGATTTCTTAGAAATCATTTTTGCTGTAATTTCCTTTGTTAGTGGTATAGATTTCCTCTTGATTGAAACAAGTTTTTATCTTCAGGATTCATTTGAACGAGCTAAAAGGTGGGTTATTGAATTGCAGAGACAAGGTAGGTAGCTGGTTTTTCTTCTGCAATGAAACGAGTTGCCATTCACTAAAATCACAAATATGTGGGGCTGAGACTCAAACATTTACCTTCCATAATGTTTTTTTCGAAATCTACACCATGTTTTACTCTCATTCTTCTAGAACAATTTTTCTAGCTGCTTGCCATAAGTTAAATGCTGTGGAACCCTCATAGATCTTCTATGATGGACCCCGGCATCAATCTATCATTTCTGCAACTGAGTTTCATCAGCATAACATGCTAGCTACATTTTACGTTCCCATGATACAAGAAATTTATGTTGGAGTGGAATTTTGTATTCACAAATTGATGTTGTGCTGTGCCTTATCAGGAAATCCGAACTTGATAATGTTCTTAGTAGGCAACAAGGTTGACTTGCAAGACAAGAGAAAAGTTGGCATCGAGGTACTTTCGTTTTTCTCTGGTTGAACAATTGGACAACCAAGTTATTATCATCGTATATAGATGCCTGCGGACAAGGCTTCATCATTTTATTTGAGAACGTAAAGTGCATGAGACAAGGTAAATACGTCGATGATTCAACTAATTAATGTTGCAGGATGGTGAGCAATATGCTAAAGAAAATGGAATGGTATTTCTTGAGACGTCTGCAAAAAGTACCCACAATGTGAACGAGCTCTTTTACGAAATAGGTAATTTATGACATTCTTATTTTCTCATGGATTGATCATTGAGATTTCCAGCTCTAGCTCCCTATCCAGTATCCGATGGTGAATTATAACCAAATATAGGAGAAATGATAAGGAAATGGCGGGTAATGCTAGCTAGAAACAATGGAGGAAATTGCATGTCAAATAACTGAACTGTGATGAGTCCAGAATTACATGATCAATCGATCCAAATGTAGTGATATAATTATAATCTGTTGCTGTTATTTCTCATGCAAACTTGCCTCGCTGCAGCCAAGAGATTGGCAAAAAAGGCCCCTTCACGTCCAATCGGAATGAAACTGCAAAGGAGACCTCAAGAAACTGGAAGAAGAATGTTTTGTTGCTCCTGATGAATGAAGATATCCATGCTTGACATTCACCTGGGTATGCCCTTTGGTGGATATAATCATGACTTCAAATTTTACTACTTTTCGATCCTAAATCAAAAACAATTTCCTTAAATACAAGTTTGCCGTTCGGCCTGGCAGGATTGACCTGGATCTTGTCTGCGGATGTTGCTCTATCAGATTGGAATGCGTTGTGGGCCATCAGATTTGAAGATTGAAGATACTCCTCGGGGAAAAACACTTCACTTGAATATATGTTGTGTGCGTTTTGTTACTTCTCACTCAGAAGCTTTGTGCGTTTTGTTACTTCTCACTCAGAAGCTTTGCCATACTTGGAAATAAATACTTTTGTGCTAAAACAAACTGTTGAACGGATGATGAACAGAGAAAATCGATCATTTAAACTTGTGGTTATTGATTTGATCATCTACTATCAGAGTTCGTTCGTTAACATCAGAGAATTCACAAGCAAAATGCTTAAAATTTGACAAAGGAACAGTATTTCCATGAACAAATGTGATGCTGCAACATTTTTCCCATTACATAACTACATAATTATTAAACTAGGCTGAAATTATATTAAAATATTCTGAATGCCTTGTTTGTTATATCTAGCATTTCATAATATATAGAAATTGTATTCATGTCAAATTATCAAGAACGAATAAACTGCATAAACTATAAAACGGAAGCGTACCTGAATCTATATCCGGAAGTCGTACGGATGGCCTTCCAGATTAACAAGTTCTGTCTTTGAGAGCTCTTTGATCTCTCTACCTTAACCTTAGTTTTCTCTCTGATAATAGGATGTCAGAGTGAGAAATGTTGAACTTGTAATCTGGGGACCATGACCCCATATATATAGGCAACCAAGTGCCTTTTTGGTATTTCTATTTTAGTCCATCACTAAAATATAAATAACCCCGTAATCTCTACGCATTAAAGGTTCACACCCTATTAGATACATCAAAACCCAATTGTCTAAAAATACTTAGCAGATCATTTTAATTAGGCTTTACGTTATTTCACAGTCCACAAACACATAATTATTCTCATATAAGCCCAACATTGGATTAATGATCCAACAATCTCCCACTTGGGCTATATGTATAACCTTATAATTATGTTTTGCAAAAATAACCAAATGAGCTCAATCTTTGTTGTCATTAACAGATGTATCTACAACCAATCCGGTCCAGTAATCATACCAACATAGGATATAAGCGGTTTTCGTTACAATTTTCGTAACTCAACCTATCAAAGGTCACGTATGCCAATACAATTAAATGACATGGATCATGATGTGGATGTGTAGCATGGAAATTTCATGCAATATGATCTTAATATGCCTATTTCCAACTGGTCCACCCTTAAACCTTAGTGAAATCAAATCATACTAAAATCAGAGTGTAAATTAAATCAAAGACTTTATTTCTGCAGAAAATAACCTCATAAATATCCATAAACTGAAAAATTATCTATATTACAAAAGCATGCAAAATTACAAACTCCCTTTAAAACTGAATACTATCAATTGCCAAAACACCCATACGAGCAGTATGCTCATGAAACATTTTGGGTGGCAATCCCTTAGTAAGCGGATCCGCAACCATGGAGTTTGTACCGATATGCTCTATAGACAACTGTCCACTCTGAACTCTTTCTTTAACAACTAGGAACTTGATGTCGATGTGCTTTGACTTCGATGAGCTCCTATTGTTATTGGAATATAAAACTGTCGACTTATTGTCACAAAATAATTTTAGTGGTCTTTCAATATCATCCACTATGCACAACCCCGTGACAAAATTCCGCAGCCATACTCCATGATTGGATGCCTCATAACATGCTATGAACTCAGCTGCCATCGTGGAAGAGGCTATAAGTGACTGTTTAGCACTCTTTCAGGAAACAGCACCTCCAGCTAGCATGTAAATATACCCTGATGTAGATTTCATGGTATCTTGGCATCCAGCAAAATCGGAGTCGCTATACCCAATGATCTCCAGATTAGCCAAACTCCGATATGTGAGCATATAGTCTTTTGTTCTCTGTAAGTACCGTAAGACCCGTTTAGCTGTTTTCCAATGGTCTATTCCTGGATTGCTTAAAAATCTACCCAGTATCCCAGTAATGTACGCAATATCTGGACGCGTACAAACTTGAGCATACATTAGACTCCCTACTACTAAAGCATAAGGAATCTTCTGTATTTCCCTTTTCTCAAAATCATTCTTAGGGCACTGATTGAGACTAAATTTGTCTCCCTTAGCCACAGGGGTATCTCATGGTTTACAGTCTTGCATGTCATATCTCTTAAGAACCTTTTCGATATAGCTCTTTTGTGATAATCCAAGAATACCTCGAGAGCGATATCGATGTATTTGAATACCTAATACAAAAGAGGCTTCACCAAGATCTTTCATCTCAAAATTCTTAGCTAGAAATTTCTTGGTTTCGTGCAATAAGCCTATATCGTTGCTGGCAAACAAGATGTCATCAACATACAAAACCAGGAAAATATATTTACTCCCATAGAACTTATGGTATATACAATCATCGACCAAATTCATCTCAAAACCAAACGAGATGATCACTTGATGAAACTTGAAATACCATTGTCGAGATGCTTGTTTGAGTCCATAGATGGATTTCTTAAGTTTGCAAACCATATTCTTTGGGTCTCCAGACACAAAGTTTTCTGGTTACAACATATAAATCGTCTCATCAATGTTACCATTGAGAAATGTTGTCTTCACATCCATCTGATGTAACTCAAGATTAAAATGTGCCACCAATGCCATTATAATTCTGAAAGAGTCTTTCGAAGATACCAGAGAAAAAGTCTCTTTATAATCGATACCTTCTTTCTGTGTAAAGCCCTTTGCAACAAGACATGTCTTGTACTTCTCCACATCACCTTTTGAATCCTTTTGGTCTTAAATATCCATTTGCAACCAATGGGTTTCACACCTTCAGGTAATGGGACAAGATCCCACACGTTGTTGTCTCTCATTGACTTAATCTCCTCATTCATGGCACAAATCCATTTTTGAGAGTTAGAACTTTCAATGGCTTGATGGAAGTTGATAGGATCATCTTCCATCACTCCAATATCTACCTCATGTTCTTGGAGAAATACAATATAATCGTCTGATATTGCACTTCTCTTCTCTCTAGTGGATCTTCTTAATGGCATAGATTCTAGAGGTGCTCAAGGTTGTTCTTCTAGAACAATTTCTTGAATAGGAGGTGCTTCGACATTGTCTTGATTCGTTGTGTCTTCAACATGGTCAAAATTAGAATCTTGACCAATGTTAATGACACCTGTAGGAATATCAATATATTCCTCTTCAAAGACAAAGTCTTTATCTTTATCACCTCCCGCAAACTCGACATCCTCAAAGAATCGGTCATTTCCCGTCTCGAAAATCGACCTAGTTGTGGGATCATAAAATTTATACCCCCTGTATCCAATAAAATAGCAACTTATCGTCCTAGAGTCCAATTTCTTTTCATTAGGCCTATAAGGTTTTGCCTCAGCTGGACATCCCCAAACATGCAAATGTTTTAGACTAGGTTTCTTACCTGTCCAAAGCTCATAAGGGGTTTTGGTAGTTGCTTTAGTGGGTACTTGATTAAGGATATATGTTGCAGTCTTAAGTGCTTCTCCCCAGAGTGATTCTGGTAAGGTAGAATGACTAATCATACTCCTTACCATGTCCTTAAGCGTTCTGTTTCTTCTTTCAGCAACACCATTCATAGTGGGCGAACCCGGCATGGTGTACTGTGGGACGATACCGTATTCATCTAGGAATTTAGAAAATGGTCCTGGACGTTGTTTAATTGAACCGTCATATCTACCATAGTACTCACCACCACGGTCAGATCTAACGCTTTTGATCTTTTTACTGAGTTGATTTTCAACTTCAGCTTTATAACTTCTAAACACATCTAGTGACTGTGATTTTTCACTTATGAGATATACATAGCCATATTTGGAAAAATCATCTATGAACGTTATAAAATATTGTTGATCATTCCAAGCAACCGTAGGAAATGGCCCACAAATATCTGTATGTATTAGTTCTAAGATGTCAATAGTCTTGTTGGCTACAAATCTCCTTGTATTGCTTTGTTTTCCCTTAATACAATTAACACAAATGTCAAAATTTGTAAAATCTAAGGGATCGAGAATTTCATCTGACAAAAGTCTCTCTATTCTCTTTTTAGAGATATGACCTAATCGTTTGTGCCATAATATACCTGAGTTCTCGGTAGTTAATTTTCTCTTGGTACTTCGTGTAATTAATTGCAGGGATTCATTAAATGAAGCAATTGTATCAATCAAATATAGATTATCATAACTACATAAAGAACCGGAACCGGATAATTTGGAATCATAAAACAAACTAAATTTTCCATTTCCGAATGAACAAGAATAACCAGATTTGTCCTGAGCAGAAATAGAAATCAAATTCCGTCTAAAAGATGGTACAATAAAATTTTCGTTAAGATCCAAATAAAGTCCAGTCTCTAACAATAATCTAAGTTTTCCAATTGTCGCAACTTCAACCGTCTTGCCATCGCCTACATAGATATATTTTTCAACATCATTTGGCTTTCGGCAACTCAGGCAACCCTGCATAGACACACTGATGTGAGTTGTTGCACCAGAATCTAACCACCACGTGTGTCTAGGTACCGAAGTTAAATTAACTTCAGAACAAACCAAAGCAAGAAGCATACCTTTCTTAGCACGCCAAGCGTGATAGTTGGTGCATTGCTTCTTTTTATGCCCTTCAGCACCACAAAAGAAATAATCAGTACTGATTGAATCATTTGATTTTGTTAATTGTTTCTTTTGAGGTACTGTACCTGCAGCTTCCTTAGCGTTCTTTCTTTTTCTTTCCTTGTCTTTAAAGGCAGTGGCTAAGTGAGCACTCTCTGTCCTATCTTGCTTAAGTCTTTCCTCTTCCTGAACATAGTGTGAGATGAGCTCATTCAGAGACCAAGTCTCTTTCTGACAATTATAGATCACCTTAAACTGGTTAAATTGTGCAACAAGGGATATTAAAACCAGATGCACTAGCAAGTCCTCAGAGAGTTCAAGCTGAAGTGCTTTAAGCTTGGAAGCAAGATGAGACATCTCCAAAATGTACTCCCTTACATTGCCTTTGCCTTTATACTTCATTGAAATGAGACTTATCAAGAGTGTAACGATTTCAACCTTTTCATTCTTGACGAATCTCTTTTCAATATTGGCAAGGAATTCCTTAGCTGTAGTGATTTGATCATACATTGTGCCCCTTAATGCTTCTGGAATGGCTCTCTTCATGATTATCATACACATGCGATTTGATTTCTCCCACCTTTCCATATCCCTCTTTTCATCAGAGGTACTCTCATCCGTAAGTGGTAAGGGAGAATCAGTCCTTAACGCAAGGTCAAGATCCATAACTCCAAGAACAATCAAAAGATTGTCTTTCCAAGACTTGAAGTTAGAGTCATTAAGCATAGGAATTGAGTTGATACTGGCAGTTATATTAGTAGGATTAATCGCTGAAAAAGAACAACAACAATTGAAACATGCTCAAAAAAACAAAACTTATCTTTAAAGCAAAAATTAATTCAAATAAAGGTAAAACCCATCTTAAGATATCGAGCACTCCATTAATATTTTATCTTTGGATAAAAGATTAATTTGTAAGTGATGTCTTAATGTAGTAATCAAACATTGATAAGACGAACATGTCAAAAAATAAATCAGCCTTTGGGTCGATTAATTAGTCACATGTAAAACCAAATAACCATCACATGTTAATTATTACTACATGTGCACATGCATTTACCTTAAATATTGACCTTCCTTTGGGCCGATCAATAAGAACATAAATCGCATACACATAACCATTTATATTTCAAAATGAAATTAATCTCCACAAAAGAAGTCACTTTGGTGACATATTGTTTTAATTAATTCATTGCAATATATATATATATATATATATATATATATATATATATATATATATCAATATCATATACCAATATTTGAAAAATAAATTTGCATCGTTTTTTGTTTTTACAAAGTCAATTGTTGACTTTGACCTTGCGGTTGGACTGGGTTGAGCCAACTCAGATCCTAAACCAGCCTGCTGAATCCATATTTTATTATTTTCTACGGGCTAAAGCCCATAATTTAAAATATTTTATATAAGTCTAAAGCCCACATTTTATTTGCTATGAGCCGAAGCCCAAAGCCCATAAAATTTACAACTTATAAAAAAAATATCCCAGACCTGTTAAAAAAAAAACACAGGCCTGCATGCAGTCCATGTGGCACCAACAATGGACTGCATGCAGTCCATGTGGCAGCTGTTACACCTCCTTTATTTATTTATTTATTTATTTACCCTTTTTTATATCTTCTTCTTCTTCTTCTTTACTAGCAGGCCACTGGAATTTCCTTATACCGGCATTCATATATTGGCAGCTTAAACTGCCAGTTTTGCATTTCAATTCATGCAACCAGCGCTAACTTCTTCATCTTGTTTTCTTACACTGGCAACCAGGAGATATATTTTCCTGTCTTCACTAGCTTCTTCATCTGATACCACTTGTTATATCTAGCATTTCATAATATACAGAAATTGTATTCATGTCTAATTATCAAGAACGAATAAACTGCATAAACTATAAAACGGAAGCGTACCTGAATCCATATCCGGAAGTCGTACGGATGACCTTCCAGATTAACAAGTTCTGCCTTTGAGAGCCCTTTGATCTCTCTACCTTAACCTTAGTTTTCTCTCTGATAATGGGATGTCAGAGTGAGAATATTGAACATGTAATCTGGGGACCATGACCACATATATATAGGCAACCAAGTGCCTTTTTGGTATTTCTATTTTAGCCCATCACTAAAATAGAAATAACCCCGTAATCTCTACACATTAAAGGTCCACACCCTATTAGATACATCAAAACCCAATTGCCTAAAAATACTTAGCAGATCATTTTAATTAGGCTTTATCTTATTTGACAGCCCACAAACACATAATTATTCTCATATAAGCC
Source organism: Salix exigua (assembly GCA_032356905.1). NCBI lineage: Eukaryota > Viridiplantae > Streptophyta > Magnoliopsida > Malpighiales > Salicaceae > Salix > Salix exigua. The sequence goes on from CM063605.1 coordinate 8,216,682, forward strand.
CAACATTGGATTAATGATCCAACATTGTTTCCTTCAGAGTATAATTTATACTAATCAGAGTTCAAAAAAGCTCTAATAAAGCTTACGAGTTACTATTTGGAATTTATAATATTTTTCTAGTTAATTTATGATTATTATTTTTCTATTTGATTTACAACTTTTTTTATTATTATTTTGAGCTATATTTATGATATTCTTTTTAGTTTGTTTAGAACTTTCATTACCTTTCCTTTATTTCTGGATTTCCTTGTTGGTTTAGGTCCAATTTTCGGTTTATTTAAGGAGTTGTAGACCTCATATAAAGGTAGACTACTTGAAAATAAATACTTAGTAATAAAATTTCAAATTAATGTTTTCATGTGATCACTATTCGGTAGAATTTTGTGTCCTTGTACTTGCTATCTTTGTCGTATCGTTTCCATTTGTGTTAGTTGGTATCAGAGCTCAACCATTCTTGATCTGTTTGTTGTATGCTAAAAAAGGTAACAGAACAGGATGTGCTCTTCTTGTAAGTGAGGATGAGAAGTTTCCTCCTAACAAAAAAAGATGTTCATGAATTAGTTATTAAAAACATATAGAGACAGTTTCTAAAGTTGAAAAGAGGTGTTCAGAAATTGATGATAGAAAGATATAAGGAACAAATAATAAAATTAACTCATTAATTGATAAAGGTGAGTAGCCTGAGGATCGTAAGAAAGGTGATCATAGATCCTTTGGTACTTTTGAAAAACCATTTCAAAAACATGACAAATAAGACAGCTTGGTGATCTAGTTTATGGTATGATAGATGTAGATTTGAATTCTCCACCTATTTATAATATTTATTTTAATGATAATATCATAACATTGATAATAATAGTAGCAGTGATATTATTGGTGGTATCTTTGTTGATGAGAACCCATGGGTTGGCCTGGTGGTAAGAGGCCTGGGACAGGGGAGTGTGCTCCTTTCACGTCTCAGATTCGAATCTCACCAGGTGCAAACAACTTTTTTGGGTCAGCGGACTTGGACAAAACCTGGGAGAAGCCCATGAATTAAATAGTTCCTCTGGCTCGCCGCGGTGCAGTTGAGCCATAGGATTAGTCAGGCCCCAGCGGGTCTGGATTACCCATTCAAAAAAAAATCTTTGTTGATGAGATAAAAGTCAAGTGCAAAAAACAAATGGAAAATGATGAATAAAAAATATTAATAATTTAAACTATGTTGGTTCTTTTGATTACATGGTTAATTTTATCACAAAGGTAAAAGTGTTCAAGAGTTATATAGACACGACATTCGATGAAGCAAGTTGCCGAAATTGAATTTTGGCGTAACTAGGAGCAAGTTTTGGCCGTGTGCCCAATTTGGTCACAAAATTGGCATTTTGGACTGTACAATTTTTGAATTGTCTGATGGGATGGGTACTGTCTGTGTGTCTTGAAGGGGCCATTTGGCCTGTGGGCCGTGTAAGCCGTTTCACTAGGCTGGCCCATTTTGGGAGCGGGCCCAGGCTACCTATAACTTGGTCTTCGGGCAGACCCATTTGCATTGTAAGTGGGTGGGCGGTAGCGTTGGGTGTAATTTCCAGAGGCGAGGCGCTGTTGTGCCGAGGAGTCCAAACGACGGAGGTAATTGTCGTGACCGACAAGGAGACCATGCAGCTCCTCAAAAGTCAGGGATGTTGGCCTTGCTCGTATGGATGTGGCAATATCCCTGAAATTAGAACCCATACCGTTTAGTACATAAAGAGTAAGATCATCATCGGAGATAGGATGATCAATTAAAGCAATTTCATCTGCAAGGGCCTTGACGGCTTGCAGGTAATCGGGCAAGGAACGATTTTTCCGTTGAATTAAGTTCATCTTTCAATTGCATAGCCCTGGTTCTTTATTTGCTGGCATACATGTGATGCAGCTTTTCCCATGCTTCATGAGAGGTCTTGGCGGTGGCGATGAGCGGCGTGATGGTGGTGGATGTGGATGCCAAGATGGCGCTTAATATAAGCTTGTCTTGCCGAACCCAATGGGTTTTGTTCGGGTCAGTGTTGGAGGTGCCCACCGGAGAAGGACACGATGACACTCCTTGGACATAATCAAGGAGGTCATAACCGATGAGGAGAGCTTCGAATTGTGCTCTCCATTGAGGAAAAGTTGATGGCTTTAATTTCTCATTGATCTGTGATGTTATGTTCAGTGCAATAAGAACACTGTCAGTGGAGGAGATGGGTTGGGAAGTTGGGGTGGTGACTGAAATTGGTTCTGCACTTTGTTCAGTAGGGGAAGACATGGTGTTGTATAAGATCTTAATGCTCGTTAGAGGTAGGCTCTTCTGATATCATGTAAGAGAATTGTTTGACACAGATTTCCAATGAAAAAAACCACGATTTTTATTGATCAGTAGATAACTATATATATACATTGAATCAGAGTGTAACGTTTTGAAAAATGAATGTACAATTAATTGAATGATTTGTACAGTTAATGGAAAGATTTTCCACTACTAGTAGAGGTTGAAAAAGGAAACAAGAGCTTGAATGTGTTGATGATTGTCAAGCTGATTTTGTGCAACTTTCCCCAATAAAGTAATGGAAGATATCTCTTGTCCAAGGATCTGTTTTAACATTTTCTTCAAATTTTGAGTTTTTTTATCTAGTTTGCGTTCCAAGTACTGTGATTTTATAAAGAGAAAACGACACTGCAAGGCAAGTTTCCTAACATTTGTGTTTTTTTATTTATCTTCCAGACATTTTAAACACCAGCTTAAATAAGAAAAGGGACTGAAAAATAACGTCAGTGCAGACAGTGAAGCTTCTTCCCCATGTGGACAAAAAAAAAAACAACACGAAATGCCTGGCCTGGCCTGGTCTGGTCGTTTTCTAGGGTGGACAAACACCTCGCAGGTGACAGTTTGTTTTGTGCTTTTAATGCATCGAAATAGGAACCCGAGGTCCCTCAAAAACAGATATCTTTTATATTTTTTTCTTTTCTTTTCCATGGCTGCTGCTCAAGTCAAAGCAACTCACATGCATCTACAATCAAAATTAATGCTTGCTTGGTTGGTTCAGTTTTCCACCACAAACCAGTTGTAAATCCAAAATCACCCCTTACGATTACAATCGGATGAAACCAAAACGGCAGTTCTGCAAAGTGAAGAGAGAGAGAGAGAGGTACTCCTACTTGACAAATGAGAGTTTTCTATTTAGCATAAGCGTGCCATGTCTGGAAAAAAAGAAAAGATGTAGGGACTTGTTCACTCTAACTTTCACTCACAATACAGGCATGCACCTCGTAAAGGTTATCGTAAAATTAAATGCTAATCACCATGAAGGAGATGTGCATGGAGATCCTGAGGATGATGATGAGAGGCCATTGTTACTAACAGAGTCACTTCCTGAAGTGCCCAACGACCTTACATCTCTCAATGAAACTGAACAGGCCTCAGCTGGGAGCTTCTTCATTGGAGTCAACGGAGGGGTAACGGAGACTGGATGTGGAGCAGAAGGTGATGCTATTTCTTCTTCACCTGAACTAGAACCGTCTATTTCCAAACGTGATGGCGATGAATCAGGAGTTTCGTATGGGGTCTCCGCCCTGCTTGGTCTGCTCGCATCATTGTCGTAAATGGGATTAGATATGTAAACAAAATGCTCTCCACAACCAGCGCATTCCTTGTCGCTGCAGGCATTGCTACTTCTAATTTGAATAGGGATTTCTTCAGCTTGATGGGGTGAAGATACGAAGGCAGTTGATGGAGGTGAAGCGTTCATGAGACCAAGTTGTCGGGGGCTGAGACTTGGGTTTAACTCTTGCGTAAGGACTTCGAGGACACGATGATGTTCTTTTCTTCTTTCTACCATCTTGTTTTCTTTGTTGGATGAAACTTCAGGGAATAAGAAACTTCTTGGAGCCAGAAGGACCCCATGAGCATAGTAGCTTGAGAGAGGAAGAGAAGGCGATTGATTTTGGGGTTGTGGTGACTGTGACAGGGAAGAATCGGTGGTGGATGTGGTGGTGATGGTGGCTGAGGTGGAGGTGGTGTTGGAGGGGGTTCTTGGTTGACGCCGGCGAAGTAAAAGACTGCAGTAAAGCTCAGCTAGCAGCACCAGAACCAGGGCCAAAACTATGGCGAGGCTCACCACCATTGCCAGTGTTGCTCCCATTATGACCTTGGAGGAGCCCTTCATCTCTCTCTCTCTCTCTCTCTGTGCGTGTGCGTGGAGCGTGGAGCAAGAAGCAGTAAAAGAGGGGACTGTAATAAAAGGCAGGATGAGAAGCTTTTTATTTTTGGCGGGAAGCAGTCCTTTTCCTTCGACAAGGATAGCAGATAGCAACCGAATCTCTGAGAGGGCATTATAGGGCATGGGAAATTTAAAGGCCTTTTTTTGTTCTGATCTGGTAGGGTTTCTCTGACATTCAAGGTCATAATAGTAATTGAACAAATATTTTGCAGGATGCAGACAAGAAACCTCAACATATATAACTATGAAAAGTACAATGCCCTCTTCCCTCGAGGAAATGTTTTACAGAGCCTTAATCTCAGCCAATAGGTGAAAATTGAATAGATATTACAAGCTATGTAAACGACAATGTCAGAAATATGAAACGCCATTTTGAACCACAACACCTATCGATTACAGAGGATTAGAAATCACAAGTAGAAAGCCAGCCCGCTACTTCAATGAATACGTGTAAAAAACCCTGTTTCCCTCAAAGACAACGAAACTCCAACAGGTGCAAGGTTCCAGCTACAGCATGCAATCATGACGACAACTATAAAAGATTCTGAAATCTGATTGCTCAATGATTTTACCTCCCCTTCAAGGCCGCAAAACGGGCTGCCAAGTCATCATAATCTGGTAGCTTAGGATGCACATGCCGAGCTGGGCCAGTTCTGTCTGGCTGAAAAGAAGCAGCTCGAGTAAACACTTTCGTTGCCTCTGATGAATTTGTTTCATGGGGAAGTGAAATGGATCGGGGTGTTGCAGAAACCATCTCTGAGATTTCATCTGGCCCGTCCCGGCTGATGTGCCGTGGGGATTTATCTGCCTCAGTAATGCCTTGCTGATGCGTGTGATGGCTTTTTGACTTCCTTCTCACCACCTTTCCATCTTCATATGCAGAAGGTTTCTTGCTGTAATGCATCAAAAGTTTATCTATCATCCTTTCTTCTTCATCTTTCTGATAGTGTTCATCATCAAACAAGATTTGCAGGCCTTTTCTTGGGTCATCCCTTCTCCTGCTCCTTGACCTTCTCTTCACACCACCTGTATCTTCTGAATTACCAGCATCATCATGAGTGGAGCGTGACTTTGAGTGTTTCCGCCTCATGGATCTTGGTTTTGGTATGGGGTTACCAATACCATCACCCTGATAATAATTACTTTTCTCATGCCCATGACCATTTTGTCTTGTAAGTCCAACATCCTGCTTCTCATGATCCGGTAAATATGCTCCTTGTTGGATTTTCTCTGAGCTGTTCCAAGAATTGGCTATGTTATCCCTTGAAGGCTCTTTCTGAACTGCATTAATGTCAGAACCAATCTGGGAAGATCCTACACTGGCTTCATGCCTGGTATCCTTCAGTTTAGCATTGGTTTTAGTGTAGGGAGGGGGGATAACGTTGTTATAGTGAGGTTTCAGCTTCTGTACATCTTCTTTCAAAACATCTCTTGTTGAGTTTTCCATATTGTCTTGTCCACCATATTTGTTGTGTGCTGCCAAAGAATCTTTAGCATTATTCTTTGACCATAATCCTGCATAACTAGGAGTGATATCTGGCTTTCCATGAATTATTGTGTCCTTGTCATCTCTTTTAGGAGCAGAATTCTCCCTACCATCTTGCAGTTTAGATGCACCATCCACGCTTTCCATTCTTTTCCTTTGAGATGAACTACCTAGTCTAACAGTTTTCAGGGGACTATCCTCCTTCCAAGGTTGATGTTTCTCCGGTGTGGCTTCTTGCCTTCCCTGGAACATAATGTCCCGATTGTCCCTTCTCAAGATAATTTCTTCCCTGGCCCTGATTGGCTCATGTTTGTCATACTGAAGCCTTTCTTTCAATGGAATATCCTGTTTATCATACTGAAGCCTTTCTTTCAATGGAATATCCTGTTTATCTCCATTTGGGACGATGTCCTTGTCATTGATAGGCATATATCTGTCATAATTTCTGTGCAAGGACCCATGAATTTTAGTTTGGTCCTGCAAAACAATCAGCTATAAGGAAGATACAGCTTACTGCTCCCAAAAAAACAAAGAGAAAACACGGGGGAAATTGATTGCAAATAGTGAGAAGAAAAAAGGCAGTTAAGTCTTGGATGAAATGACATTTGAAATCAGATCATAGATCTTAACCATTTATACAGTTTGCTAGCAATAATTCACCTCCACCCCCAACATACACATATAAAAAACAACAAAAAGGAAACAAAGGGGAAAACCTTTTTAGATTCTGGGGTTTTGGACATCCTCTGTTGAAATGCTTTGGAATCCCATGTTATGGAGAACTCCAACGCTATACTTTGCATTAATTGAATTTTCTTCTCCATCGTCACAAGCTTTGATGATAGCTTTTCAACAAACTATCAAGGAGAATTTAAATGATCAGTTATTGAGAGCAATGGATATAAATTGTGTACATGGAAAGGATCTACAAAGAATTACCTCTTGATTCACAAACAATTCCAGAGAACTCCCATATCTCTCATAAAATACATCTCTAAGGTCACGTAGCTCTGGCAAATTGTTTAATCCTGCAGCAGCAAACATCAGGGACGAAACAGCCTCCCTGCAGTCCTCAGGACAGTGCCTGTAAAGATGACAAAAAAATAAAGAGAATTATTCATAAAATTCTGGAATCTGTAACTTGATCTACCTTATAAAAGAATTCATATTAAAATTTTTCAGTCAAAAGAAACTATATTACAGCTTCTTGGAAGCACAGTATCCCGACTCTTGGCAGCCCCAAAACCTGGTCTAAGGAATAATAAACATCCATCACCACTGTTTTACTCTAGTAATAGCAATCTTTCAGTCAAAAGAAACTATATTACAGCTTCTTGGAAGCACAGTATCCCGACTCTTGGCAGCCCCAAAACCTGGTCTAAGGAATAATAAACATCCATCACCACTGTTTTACTCTAGTAATAGCATAGCCAGAAGATTTGCACATGAGCCTCTTGCCATGATAAAGGGGGCTGCCAATCACTTCTACAATACAGAAAATTCATCTCTTATGGATGAGGACATGCCACAAGGATGTAAGAATGAGTACACTGCCCAAATATTATCTAAAACTTTTATATGCAACAACTTTTTGATGTAATTCTATGTAGGATACTTTTAGCTATTCTCACGGAACAAAGTTTAGTGATTTAGATACCATATTACCATCTTTGGTTTAAAATCTATCCATGTTACCTTTTAGTGATTCTCACACAGCAACTTAGATACCATATTACCATCTTTGGTTTAAATGCTTGGAAGTCATACAATTTTGATTTCCTTTTTATATATGAACGGCTTGAAAATCTATCTTTATTGGTTCTTTCAAGCCAAACATACTGTACGCCAATGGCCATGCTAATACAGATAAGCATTGTCCAATTCATATTTCCACTGCAATTCGTGAATATATTTATATAACTTTTCAACATAATTGAAATGCAACTCGGTGAAAATGAAAATGGGAATCCATTTGGTAAAAACGACAAGCAGAAAAATCTCCCAGAAAGATTATGTCAAAATAGGTGCTCATTATCATAAGAGTTAACCCCACCAGAAACTTATGTATACATTGCATCTATCTGCAATGACCAACTTTGTGATGGTACCTAATCCATGTACTGGAAGCCCTTGATCTTAGCCAAAAGGCTGATAAAAAGTCCAATAATGATAAAAAAAAAAAAAATGAATGAGAACATGGGGCAACAAAGAGACTGTCATCCACAAGAGAACATGGCAGTGTTAAGCAATTATCTGCCTATCTCATTACTTTATATTTACCGTCAATGCCTATAGATCATATCATGTTGCTTGCAAACAATATGAACAAAGTGTTCAGACGAGATAATAACCACGCATACCTCAATTTCTGCATGACTGATAGATGCTTTAGCACGAAATCACAAAATTGCTCAACAAAATCATAGCAAGACAGTTGGTTCAATTCAGCTAGCAGTCCCTCGGCCTGAATTAAAATGTTAATATTTCAGAAACTTACTTAAGAGCTTAGATTGGAATAATAAATATTACAAAAGAAAAAAAACCTTCAACTTGGCCTAATGCTCGACCTCATTGAAGTAAGGTTAACAGAAGTTCAAAATAAAAAATCACAAACAGACATCTCAAATTAGTTACATACTTCTTATTTTCTAGTCAGTAAAATGAAGAAACATAATTAAATTTTGCATTCTCCTCTTTACAGACTTTATTACAAAACTCAAAAAAAATAGCAGAGAAAACGAGATATTTCAGACAAATATTCCTTTGGTTTCAATTTTTCAAACGCTGATTTCTTTAATCCTCTTTTAAATTCTTTCTTTTTTGAAAAAAAAATAAAGTAATAATCAGATTGAAGCGGAAAAAAATATGAACTTGATTAGGTTAAAGAAGGAAAGAAAAGAAAAGATGAGTACCCTGCCATAGGCATTGATGTCGAGACCATTAGCAAGGAGATCGGCCATATCTTTCTTCAAATACTTCAAAGTCGCATTTCTTTTTCTTCTTACTACTTCGATCTGATTCTTCGTCAACTTTATCAACGATTTACTGCCAAACCAAACATTAATCTCTCTCTCTCTTTCAAATCATTCTTTAAGCATAACGTATAAAATATATTTACCATTTTGCAACAAATCCTCGGCCTAGAATCCCGTCCAGCATCTTCTCTTCTTCTTACTTTCCTTCAACCAAAAAATGCTCGAAAATGTAGATTTGATTGCACCAAAAAGCAAAAACAAAAATAAAAGTAGCCTAAAGATCAGGCATTACTGAAGAAGCTCTCGTCAACACCGAACAGAGGGAGAGAAGGGAATAATGCCTCTTGAAGTGAAAACAGCAAGCTTCAAAATTTTAAAGATTAAAAATCGTTTTTTGGACACTTTGCGCAGCTGTTTCTGTGATTATCTTTATTTCTTTTTTTAAAATTACAATCATAACCTCTTCCTTCTACTCTTATGCTTTTTCTAATGGAGCCCGTTATTTGAACGTTATGAAGGGTAACTAAGGAATTTAGAGTTGGATGTACAATTCCCGGCGTAATTATCTTTGGTTCAGCTAACTCCAACCGTTCGATGGGAAGATGTTTCTGGGGTCCGGTGTGGTATTGGACGGTCGAAGATGATTGTGATTGACGCCATATATTCTGGTAGGCTGGACCCCCACCATTTTCTTTCTTACACCTCAGCTACAATAGGAGATGATTGGACGGCCGTTTTAACGGTAAAATAACATGGAATCCAACAACCAAAATAATGCGATGGTATACGACGAGTTTGCTTCTTTTTCCATTTTCTTTTCCCCCGAAAATATTATCATTTTTCGTTTAATGCTTGCCGCTTTTTCTCTCCAAATTCAAATATGTTTGAACACTACGTTTTAAAAATATATTTTAAAATAATTTTATTATTTTTTATTTTAAATTATTTTTTGTGTATTTTTAGATTATTTTAATATATTTTTGAACAAAAATTATTCTTAAAATCAACTTTAATCACGCTCTTAAACAACTAAAACAATATGCAAAATATTAAAATTACAATTTAATAAATGCAGATATTGATAATATATTTAGTATACTATTTAAAATAAAAATACAGTAAAAATCAATTGTTATCATTTTTGGTATCTTCAGAATTGAATATAGTAAGTCGATTTTTCTATAATCACTGTCAAATTAAGAATTTAATTTTGAATAAAATTTACTATTTAAAAATAATTTAAAAAAACAAATTAGAGATCAACACCTTTAAATTATCACGCCAAAATAAAAAAAAAATAGTTCCTTAAAATATATTTATTTACCTATACCTATTATTCCTTGAGAGGTATTTTGAATGAATAAGACAAATATATGAAAGGTAATATTATATAGAAACTAAAATGAGTTGAAAATTACAATATAATTAAATTTAATTATAAAAAAAAGAATTAATAAAAAGAAAAGAGAGGTTGAGATTAGAAAGGTGGTTACTCACCTTAATACGGCATTATAGATTTTTCTCCACCGCACTAGAAAGTGGAGAGTGACTGTAAAGCAATGAGGAGAGGATAGGGTAGAAAAGGAAATGATTCCAATCTGACAATATTTATTTTAATAATATTTTTGATACACGGCTTTTGACTCAGAAACATCCTTCAGCAAATCAGAGAGAGAGTCGCCGGCCAGACTTCTGAAATTTTCATGCCAGCAGCTCAACCAGAAGCTCCATTGTATTGGTTCAACCACCCTTTACAAACTCATCCTCTACATCAAAAATAAAAATTGAATTTAATTGGGAAATTTATGTGTGTACCTTAATAACATAAGCACAAGATTATATGCTTTTTTAATGGTATTGAATGGAATAGAATCATAAACAATTGTTTTATTATTTGATTACAATGAACAACGAATTTGCTAAAATGAAAAGGGGTGTTGAACAATGCTAAATAATATTCACACACTCACGATGATTTTATTTATTTATTTTGATCTATTAACTTTTGTTGTCATTAATTGAGTCATTTAATTCAAAAGATCATAGCCAATTGCTTTGTATTTGTTGGCTAGGGACAAATTTGAAATAAGGAGAAATGATACAAAAAAGACACTAAAAATACAACGTAGTCCTTCAATTTTAAAGTTTTGGATTCTATGGTCCTCTATGTTTTTTAATTCAATTTTGGTAAGATAAAACTTTATTTTTATTATTTTCAAGCCTCTAGTTTTTTGAAGCAGAGAAATGTTTTTACTTAATTTCAATATAGAAAGAGAAAGTTTAGTTGAAATCCGGTATAGAGAGAGAATGTCGATATATTTTTTAATATTCTAGCCACCAAATTGGTTTATCTTGGTGTTCAGTTTCATTTAAATAGAGTAACTCGACGATGATTGTTTAAAATCTCAATATTACCTAAGAATATATATTAAAGTCAAGGAAGAAAAATCTAACCTGATTTGATTTCGTGTTTTATGATATTTTTGGGATTTTTAAGTTGATAAATTGAATTATAAGTACTTTGAGAGTGTTTATGAGGTGTTTGGTTTTGTTACATTAGGTTTTTAGAGTAAAAATAGGTTTCCCCCAATTTCTTAACCACTATCATGGTGATCAAAACATAAGCAAACAAACGACACATAGTTTGATTATTTAAAAACATATGTATAAGGCCTAGACACGCAGGTCTAAGACACCAGCCCCACATGGGTGAGCTTTTTTTTTAAGGGTTTCTTTTTGTATCTCTTTATAGTGCATGATAGAATTAAGAAAAAAAATATAAAAGGATCAAAGTTGTGATGGGTTAAGACAGAACATGAAAAATAGTGAACGACAAAGAATTTGATAAAATTACACATTAGATTTAAAACTTATTTGATACTGTATTTCAAAAGTGTTTTAAGAAAAAAAATTAGATTATTTTCAATACTAATATCAAAAATAATTTATAAAAAATAAAATAATATTATTTTAATACATTCCTAAATCTATTAAAAAAATATCACCTGTTAAGGATTACACACAACACATCCTCATGCAAGCAACAAACGCATGCATGAGCTGCAACAATACCAGTCCTCGTCTCCTCTGCACAACACCAGGATATTTCAACTGTAGCCACCTTCTCTGCTCACCAACAACCAGTAGCAGCCAACGTACCACCTGCAGCATATGTACAACAGTCCTTTGTAACAAACCAACACAACCTGTATAACGTGACCTGATTGTTACCTTGCACTGTATATAACTCATGTAAATTGATCAATGAAAATCAGATTTCAATCTCACAAGTTCACATGGTATCAGAGCACTAAATAATCCTCTCCAATTTTTTTTTCCTCGCCAACTCTATCCCTCTATTCTTCTGCTACTCTGCTGCATTCTCATGGCCACAGAACCCAATCCAGCTCCCATCATCAATACCACTGACTCACGACATTCTCTCATCTCCATCAATGTTGCAGCCCAAGCTCCACTCAAACTTACCTCCACTAACTATATTTCTTGGAAACTTCAGTTTCAAACTTTATTCATTGGGTATGATCTTCAGGGGTATATTGATGACTCTAAACCATGCCCACCTCCCATTATCACTCACGAAAACGACACCATTCCCAATCCAGACTACACTCTCTGGATTCGCCGGGATCAACTGATCCTTAATGCTATCATCAGCTCATTGTCACAGACAATTATCCCCTTTATTGCACAAGCTACCACATCCAAACAAGCCTGGACAATCCTTGCCAACACCTATGCCAAACCTTCTCGTGGCCGCATCAAACAAATCAAAAATCAGCTCAAAAACACTTCCAAAGGTTCGTTCAGAATCATAGACTTCATGCAACATATTAAAACATATGCAGATGACCTTGCCCTTCTGGGCGCTCCTTTGGATGACGAAGAAATTACAGATCGCGTTCTTGATGGCCTTGGTGAAGACTACAAGGAATTGGTTCGTGCGGTTCAAGCCCGCGACTCCTCCATCACATTTGAAGAACTCCATGAAAAATTGCTCAACTTCGAAGTCTCCCTCCACAACTCCCCTGCTGAAGCACACCACTTCCCAGCCACTGCTAATCTTTCCTACAAACCACCCACCAAACAATGGCGCCCCTCACCCTCACGCCCCAATTCCACCAATCACTGGCGTCCATCCTACTATCCCAACAATCGCCAGTCCAATGGCTTGCTTCCACGTCCTCACTTACCTCCAGGCTCTCGTCCCCCTTCCCGACCTTATCTGGGTCATTGCCAAATCTGTCGCCTTCAGGGTCACACCGCCAATCGCTGCCCTTCATTTCGCCTTGTCCCAATCAATCACAACTCTGGCAACTCCTCTGCACCTGCTATGCCATGGAAGCCACAAGCCCATTTCACCTCAAGACCTCCCAATACACCATCATGGTTGTTGGACAGTGGAGCATCCCACCATGTTACCTCGGACCTTGACAACCTCTCTCTGCATACTCCCTACACTGGGACCGATGACATCATGATCGGTGATGGGTCTACACTCCCCATCACTCACACTGGTTCAATTTCTCTAAACACCCCTCATCATCAATTTACTTTACACGATGTCCTTTGTGTTCCCTCAATGAAGAAAAATCTCATCTCAATTTCCCAATTCTGCATTGCCAATAATATGTCAATCGAATTCTTACCTTTCTTGTTTCTTGTCAAGGAACTTCATACCGGGACCATTCTTCTTAGGGGGCAGAACAAGGATGGTGTCTATGAGTGGCCCTCTTCCTCCCCTCGGCTTGCCCTATCCACAACAAAAATCACGCCCACAGACTGGCACCATCGCCTAGGCCATCCTGCCCTTCCGATTCTCAAACACATTATCTCTAGCAATCATCTAGGAGTTGCGTCTCTTTTATCTTCAGATTACCCATGTAATGCATGTTTGTGCACCAAAAGTCACAAACAGCCTTTCTTTCAATCTACTATTGTCTCTACTAGACCACTTGAGATAATATTCTCTGACGTATGGACTTCCCCAGTTCTAGCACATAATGGCTTTAAATATTATGTCATCTTCGTCGATCACTTTACAAAATATGTATGGTTCTATCCTCTCAAAAATAAATCTGATGTCAAACCAGTGTTCACTCGCTTTAAAGCCATTGTGGAAAATTTTTTCAATTTCACCATTAAAGCTCTCTACTCCGACAATGGTGGTGAATATCTTGCCTTGGCTACTTTTCTTTCCACCAATGGCATCTCTCATTTTACCACACCCCCCCACACACCAGAACATAATGGGTACTCGAAAAGGCGACATCGCCACATAGTCGAAACAGGCCTAGCCCTTCTTACACATGCTTCCATGCCCCATATCTATTGGCCACATGCATTTGCCACGGCAGTCTATCTTATAAACCGAATGCCCACACCCACTCTAAATCTCACCTCCCCGTACCAGCAAATTTTCCAATCCAATCCTAATTATAATAAATTACGGGTCTTTGGGTGTCTTTGTTACCCGTGGCTTCGTCCCTACACGTCCAATAAAATGGAGTCCAAGTCCAAATCGTGTGTGTTTATCGGATACTCTCTCCATCAAAGTGCCTACCACTGTCTTGACCCAACTACTTCCCGTATATATGTTTCACGCCATGTCCAGTTTATTGAATCCCAATTTCCCTTCTCTAAACAACCCACTCCCACGTCCTCCCCTTACCCCACCACATCATCCACCTCAGCCTCCACATGGATCTCTGCACCTTCCCCTGCCTCCCCAATCAGTCCCTCCTCACCAATCAATTCTCAACCTCCGATCCCTACATCTATTTCAATCCCACCTCCTTTACCTCCTCCAGCATTATCACTGTCCACTCCCACTTCATCTTCTTCATCCTCCACTGCCACCACACTACCTTCCCCTGATCTCTCTTCTCCACCTCACTTTCAATCTGACCCCCCTTCCAACCCCGTTCCCAATCCCCTCACACATCCCATGATTACTCGTGCAAAGAATAATATTCACAAACCTCTTGTTAAACTGAACCTTCACACCACACTTTCAGCCTCGGTTGATGTTGAACCCACCTCTGTGACCACGGCTCTACTTGATCCCAGGTGGCGAAAAGCCATGTCTGATGAATGTAATGCCCTAGTCAAAAATGGTACTTGGGACCTTGTTCCACCAGAGTCTGCGCAAAATATTGTTGGGTGTAAATGGATATTCCGGATCAAACGCCACACCGATGGCACTGTTGAAAGGTTCAAGGCGCGATTAGTGGCTAAGGGGTTTCATCAACGGCCGGGTCTTGACTATCTTGATACCTTTAGCCAGATCGTTAAGCCTACTACAATACGGGTCCTTCTCAGTCTTGCTGTTTCTCATGGCTGGAATTTACGTCAACTCGACGTAAATAATGCCTTCTTACAAGGCCATCTCACCGAGACAGTGCACATGCAGCAACCACCGGGGTTCATTGATCAAGATCACCCCACATATGTATGCAAGCTTCGCAAGGCCATCTATGGCCTCAAACAAGCCCCAAGGGCTTGGTATCAAGAACTTTGCACTTTCCTCATGCAATCGGGGTTCACAAATTCTCACTCTGATACATCTCTTTTTGTTCTAATCACGGCTGCTCACAAATTGTTCATCCTGGTCTATGTCGATGATTTAATCATAACTGGTGACAATAACAATTTGATTAACTCCTTTGTGAATGCTCTAGCCAACAGGTTCTCCATCAAGGATCTTGGTCCTTTATCTTATTTTCTGGGCGTGGAGGTCATTCCGAATAGCACTGGCTTACTCTTGTCCCAGCGCCGTTACGTGTTGGACATCCTTGCCCGAACAAAGATGCTGGAGGCAAAGCCTGTATCCACTCCTCTTCCCACTAATCCACCTTTGCAGAAGAAGGGATCTCCCTTGGCAGATGCTACTCAATTCCGCACTGTTGTAGGCAGCCTTCAATACCTGTTGATCACCAGACCGAACTTGGCCTTTGCAGTAAATAAGCTTTCTCAGTACATGCATGCTCCCACAATTGAGCACTGGAACATTGTCAAACGCCTCTTGAGATATCTCTGTGGCACTGTCAATGATGGACTACAACTACATCGTCACTATCCTCTGAATCTACATGCCTACTCTGATGCGGATTGGGCTGGTGACAAAGATGATTTCTCATCTACTAGTGCTTATGTTATTTATCTGGGAAACAATCCCATCTCATGGAGTTCTAAGAAACAGAAAACCATAGCCCGATCATCCACAGAGGTGGAGTACAGGCGATGGCCAATCTTGCTGGTGAACTAATTTGGCTATGCTATCTGCTCACTGATCTTGGGTTCCTGTTATCCTCTTGTCCTGTGCTTTATTGTGATAATGTAGGAGCCACTCAACTCTGCTCAAATCCTGTGTTCCACTCTAGAATGAAGCATGTTGCCATTGACTACCACTTCATCCGAGATCAAGTTCACAATGGTATACTTCGGGTTGCGCATGTGTCCTCGGCAGATCAACTAGCAGATGCCCTTACCAAGCCTCTCCATCGCATTCGGTTTCTAGATCTGAAATTCAAGATTGGACTTCGACCTCGACCTCCATCTTGAGGGGGCATGTTAAGGATTACACACAACACATCCTCATGCAAGCAACAAACGCATGCATGAGCTGCAACAATACCAGTCCTCGTCTCCTCTGCACAACACCAGGATATTTCAGCTGCAGCCACCTTCTCTGCTCACCAACAACCGATAGCGACCAACATACCACTGCGAGCATATGTACAACAGTCCTTTGTAACAAACCAACACAGCCTGTATAACGTGACCTGATTGTTACCTTGCACTGTATATAACTCATGTAAATTGATCAATGAAAATCAGATTTCAATCTCACAAGTTCACATCACCATCACCATCTTTACCATCTTTATAATTAAAATATAAAAAAACTATTGGAATCTAATTGAATTGTGAAATAATTCAACGCTCTGGCTTGCCGCAGCAAAACACTGCGCTCGAAGATGGCTGATTTGACATCAGTTCTAATTTCAGTTTATATTGTCGTTTCCGTAATTGATTAAGAAATGGATCTGTTTGTGTTTCTCAGCAACCATGAGGTGGCGTTTATTCGAAACTCCAAAACAAAACAAATTAAAATTATTAAATCCGTAAGTAAGGATTCGCTTTTTAACAAACACGCGACAATATAAATATTTATTATACTCATTCCGATAAAATATAGGTTTCTCTCCCCACTTTCCATCAACTGTTGAGCTGGAAAAAACTTAGGTGAAGAGATATGATTTATTTTTTGGATTCAAAGTTGAATTTTTGTAATTATTGACACCGTAGCATATGTTTTATTATTAAAAACCTTTTTAAAAAAAATAACAACTTATTATTGTACACGTCTTTCGCATGACAAGTTTGTATTTTCTATTGCAAAGAAAATTACCTGAATTTATATATATATATATATATATATATATTAGAATTTATTTTTAAAAACAAGTTTTGATTTTTTATATAAATTATGAAAATTACATTGAAATAAACCTAAAAAACGAGAGTTTTAAGTCAAAGAGAGTATCTTAGAAGCATATTATATGATAACTAATAGATAGTACGAGTTTTTTATGTAAAAAAATAATTGATTTTTTACATGATATAATTAGTTATTTTAATATTTAATTAGTAAAATTATAATAAATAAAATATGTTAGAAATGAGTTTTTTCCGCCTAAAAAGAATAGTGTGATCGAAATAGGAAGTGATTCGTATATTTTTTTAATTGTAGATAATCTAGGTAAATTTGTCTACCTATTCTTTTATAATTTGCATTTTCTCCCCAGTAATATTAGATCTGAAATATTATAAATAAAAATATTATAATTGTTTTTTAAAAAATAAACTTCAATTATTTTGCGTGTTGTAATTAGTTATTTTAATATTTAATTAGTAAAATTGTAATAGATAAAATATATCATAAATGAGTTTTTTTCCTCCTAAAAGGAACAACATAATTGAAACGGGAAGTGATTCATATATTTTTTAATTATAGATAATCTAGGTAAATTTGTCTACTTTTTTTTTGAGTTGCCTTTTTCCCCAGTAATATTAGTTCTGAAATATTAAAAATCAAAATATTGTAAATTGTTTTTTAGAAATAAACTTAAAAAAAAGAGCACAAAATTAAAATTAAAATCCAAAATAATTTTTTTAATTTTATAAGATTTATTCATTATATTATTATATTAAAAGTATTTCATAATACTGATATTAATTTTTTTTTCTTTAAAAAATCTTAGGTCATTTTTTATTCTCTTTATATATTTTTAGTCGATAATATTAAATAAATATTAAAATATATAATTAGTCTCACATATTTATAAAAAAAAACCTAAAAAATTTGGGATCCAGATCTTTATTTTTTAGGTTTTGATGTTGGGGGTCACGAACCAGAGGCTATAGTCACTGGTTTCAAAGGAAAAAAAAACATAACAAGTTTATGAGAAGATGAAGCAAAGAAACTTGTTTTATTTTATTCAAAGTAGTCAAACTTTTTATGGTCCAAATTGTCCCACTTTTCAATATTTTCGACAACTTTTTTCTGGTTTTTAGTTCTTTATTATCTTTAATTTAGTTCAAAATATAAATGGATTGTTATTGCTAAAATAGCATTTGCCATTGATATATAAAGTTTGTGTAACTATTCTTTTCAACTATCATCATTATTAATATATAAAACACAATTAATTTAATAATATTATAAGAAATAAAAAATCACAATATTTCTTTTATCTACATGTTAAAGTGATAAAAAAAAAATTCTTTAAACATCTATTCGATTTGTAGAAATGATATAAGAAAGATGTCTTTGTTCGCAATGGAAAAACTCTCCTTTGATAAATTAAATAATCATTGGAATTATAACAATAATAATAAAAAAAAAACTCGCAAGTAACAAGTTTATAAATAGAGCAGACAATTAAAGCGAACTATTAACTAGTAATATTAAAAAACAGTTAAATGCAAATGAGCTCTGCAATATTCATTGTTTATGAACAGTTAATGCATGGTACTGAACTGCAATTCTTTTTTATTTTTTATTTATTTTAATTATCGATGCGTGTAGTGACTAGCGAGTTCTCATGGAAAGGAGTCAAAATAATGGGAAGCACAAGTTAAAATAAACCTCAAAGCACTAACTGGTTTGACTGTAGAAGTATTAATTTTGTTTGGTATAGAATGTATTGCTAGCTCAGTAACGATGATTTTTTCTTAATAACTGGATGCATACTCAAATTCATGAGCCCACAGCAACTAAGACTTCATACTAATAAGCAGCTCAATACAATGTGGCCATATCTTCTGGGTTCCTATCTGGGGCCGTCAAAAAACCTGAACAACGTCATGAAAACAACCTAGAACTGGATCATTTGTCTTTAGGTTTTGCTAAACTCACCATCCACTTCGTTATTCTCACTACTTGACGTCTTAACAATGAATAGTGTAGGCTCTTCAAATAAAAATAAAAACCAATAGAATGTCGCGTTAGTCTTTTCAAAAAAATCAAACTGGGAATAACAAAATGATAGTGAATTTAGCAGTTACCTTAGTTTCATAGTTTTGGCACAAAGGAGCTTACATACATAGCATTAAACTGAGTTCATCACCAGCTATGAACTATATGTATCTCCACCATAACAAATGAGGCAGATGCAGCATTTCATTATTAGAACAAAGAGCAAGGTAAACCATTCAAAATTGATCCTAGAACAAATGTTATCAGGCAAGAAATTGAAACACTACATATAGCTTACTCCACGCATATTGCTTCAAGCAACTTCTCACAATCGTCGCTCACTTCCACATTCTCCATCTTCAATCGGCGACGCATCATCTGGCTTTTCCTTCCAGCCGCTGCATAAGTTCTAATCAATGACTCAAATACCTCCACCGCTACATCATCTACAGCCTTCTTCAAAATCTCAATAAGACCTTCTGCACCATCCACATCCTTCTGCTGCTCAAAATGTGCCATCAAAGACCCTACAATCACAGGTGATGGAACCCACTTCTGACCATTCCCTCTACCAGTAGATACTGCGTTACCTAAACAATCAACTGCGGCTTTGATATCCTCATTTTTCAAATAATAATCTAAAAATATTTCCCAGGTTTTAGCATTAGGTTTGGCTCCTCTCCTGCGGGCCCTCTCCTTGAGCTCCACTGCCTTATCTAGCATGCCTTCCTTGGCATATGCACTGATGAGAGCATTTGCGACCCTGATATCATAAGTTGAGCACCCAGATTCCCATTCCCTGAAGCACTTCTCTGCACCAGGTACATCCTTCAAGTTAACCAGCACTTGAATCATATTTAGATAGCTTATATTTGCAGTTTTAGGAAAAGCCAGCCTCAAAGAACGCCATATTCGATAAACTTCAAGCAAGTTTCCTGTTCGTCCATACAAAGTAATGAGGAACTGAAAGGCAGAAAGACCTTTGTTTGCATTTCTCTTCTCCAGTTCTTTAAGTGCTGTTTCTGCCTTCTCAAAATTGCCAGTGTCAACATAAATAGAGGCTAAGTTGCTATATGTTGTCCAGTCTGCAGCAACTTGGCCATCCCTCATCATCTCCTCCATTACTCTTTCAACACCAGAAATATCATTTACAGCTGCCAGAGCCCTCATCCAGACATTGTATGTGTAAGAATCTGGCATGACATTGTTAGCCTTCATTTCTTGTATAATTTCTGGGATCCTTTCAGGCTGACCCACTTTCGTGTAGAGGGTCATAAGGCTATTGTAAGACATGGAGCTTATACCAAGATTGAGCTCCTTCATCTTTTCAATGAGAGCTTCAGCTTCTTCAGTCATCAATTCTTTGCAGTAACAGTTGAGAAGAGCTCCATATGTTTGAAGGCTCTTGGATGCTCCAGGTAGATCAATGAAGTAATTTTCTGCAGCAGTTATGCCTCGACTTTTGGCAACAAGATCAAGATGTATAGCTTGCTCACTCACAGTTTTATTCATGCCCCTCTTAGACATAGTTTCTGATAGCTGTTAAACATTGAAATAATGATATACATTATGCATGGTATGATTGAAAATTTTTGAGCAAATACATGATTATTACATAAGAGGGTGACGGAAAAGAATGAAGAAAAATACAAAGTATACATTAACCCTGGAAGGATTAAGAGCCAAAGAAAAAAAGATACACTACTTTTTAATACTGGGATTCAGAAAATATCACTCAGAAAATACCACTAATTTAAGACAAATGGTCATAGATTAACTTTAAGGCACAAAATAAAATAAAATAACATGGACTTAAATGTTCATAAAATTTGAAATGTTTCAACTTCTAGATTCAGACAGCCATATCCCATAACCATCGAAGTTCTAAGCCATAGGAGTAAAATTTTCATTAATTTTTTATAATATCACAAGCAATTACTTAGAATAATTAGAATAAAGGACAAGAGATTGATGATTTGGAGAAGGATACCTTGAGAGCAGGGTAGTAAAGATTGCGACTACGAAGCTTCTTGATGGTGTCGCCGACTTCCCATTTGAAGACAAGCTTGGAGCTCTTGAGGAACTGATTTAACTCTTTTTTCACACTTACCTCTGAACTCCCTTCTCTGAACAGCCTCATGTACAGTGCTTCTTCCAGGTACTTCTTTGATCTTTTGGCCACATTTTTTGTCCGCCCATGTAGCTGTGGTATCGTCATTCTTTATCGTGCTGGGCGAAAAACGATCGAAAACCACAACCAAACAGCTCATATCAAGTCAAAATACCATCATTATTAATCCAGTGACAACAATACATAAGTTATTCAAATTTAGTTTTCAAAACACAAAACGCCAAAGTCCCAGACAATGTTGAGATTTTGTCCGAGTGAATGTCTAAGAATTCCATCTAACCTCTCTTAAACTTAACAATTCTTTATCCCACATAGCTCTACGACTCTATCAGACATTCACAAACTGATTCAATGTTAAGAATATATCACGTATTTACAGTTACAACTCACCTTGATAGTATGCCCCCAAGCTCACGCCGAAGCAAGGTCCGAGAACAGCTTGATTAATTGAATTAAGGACTGCCAAAGCTTGATTCCGACAGCTCGAGAACAACCGCCGATGGCTAGGCGAGTGTGAGTTCTAATTAATTCTTTGAGGGTGAATGGTCTAGGGTTTAAGCAAACGAAGGGAAGGGAACTTTTTTATAATATATATAGAAATATAGGTTTTGTTTATTTTTTATTTTCCATTAACTTAGAAATGTTGGATTTGAAATCACCTTTTTTATGAAAAAAAATAAATGATAGTTTATTATTATAAGTTTGTGTGTTTTGGGGTTTTAAAATTGTTTATAAAAAAAATTAAATTTATTTTATTTTTTTCTTTACTTCTAATTAATTTTTTTATGTTTTTATATTATTTTAATGTGATGATACCAAAAAATTATAATAAATAAATAAATAAATATTATTTTTCATGTACTTCTGAATAAAGTTTTTTAAAAAAATACTATAACTCTCAATCATTCCTTAAATCATTAGTGGCAACAACTACAAATGAAAAACAAATTATGATTTTTTTAATATAAAAAAATTCAGCTTTTTTTCTAGTAAAACAAATTAAAAGATATGTATATTGATGTTAGCAATTCAATTCACTTAGCATATTAAATGATAACTTAACAACCCTTTGCAACGTAATTTGATTAAAAAAATTAAATAATATTTTTTTGTAAAATTAAGACGACAATCTTTTAGATTGATTCAAGTTAACTTATCAAATTTGTAGGTCAAATATTAAGACCTTGATAAAATGAAAATAAATAAATGAAAATAAATTATAAACTTAACTTATAATTAGTTATCGGAGTATGAAATGAGAAAAAAAAAAAAGAAGCAAAAAAGAAGAAGATCTAGATCAATTTGGGCTAACTCACTAAACTTGCAACTCAATCGATATAACTAGAATAACCCTATAGAAAACAAATTAAAAAGAATATTTGTCACTCAATTTAATAATAAAGGATGAAATAAAAAAAATAATCAAAACCAAAAACCTCGAGTCAAAACTCAGGTCAAGAGACCAAATAACTTTATAAAAAGCAAATCAAAATACGTTATGAAATTTAATCCTCAATAAATTTAATATTAAAATATGACATTGAAAAAAAAAGCATTATTCTAGTGAATATTAGTGTTTTTTTGTTGGCCTTTATGAATGTTGGTTTTTTTATAAAAAAAAAAAATAAGTATTGTTATTTATAATTGTTGTGTTTTTTGATTTTTTTTAATTCAACATCGATTTTTATTTACACCAATGAATGAGATTCCAAACCCTGACATTTGATGGATTTTTTTTGTAGTAGAGACCTATTCTATACGTACCTTGTTCTTTGCTTAATTTGGACAAGTTTATTTCATTAGTAAGTTTGACCCTATAATCTTGTACTTGAAAATATTTTTATGGCTCACATACTAGAAATACTTGTTGAGGGCTATCCACACGAGTAAGGTTATATGCACCCCTATACCTATGTATGATAGCCTTTTATATTTCTAAAAGGATCCTTGTCTTTATACTTTGGCAAGGTAGTGTTCCTATAATAAAAAGGTAATTTCTAATACTTTGATAATATGGAATTTTCTATCTATATACAATATGACTTTCATACCTAAACAATATAGTTTCTAATGTCTGAGAGTTATTGCCTTAATTCTAGGAAATATTAGTAATTTAATATAGAAAAAAAAAGACATAAGGAGAAAGTATATTCCCAAACAAACACTTATATATATATATATATATATATATATATATATATATATATCATGTTCTTAGCCCAATGATAATATATTTTTTAAGTTATTTGAATGTAATGCATGGCGTAGGTTTTATGCCTTGACTATTAGTTAAAGAGCCCAAGTACTTCCCTTCCCTAATAATGATAATACACTCGGTAGTGTTTGATTTCACTTGGTATTAGTGAAAAACTTAAAATGCTTGTTAGAGATATTGGAGATGTTTAAAACTCGTGTTTTCACAACTATGCAATCCACATAAGTTTTAATGTTCCTTCCAAGCTAATCCCTGAAAACTCGATCCATAATCCTTTAGTAAGTGGATTTAATAGTTTTAAGACTAAACGATATGGCCCAGTAGCAAAATATCTTTGAATTTATCATAAATTATGTTATTCCTTAAGGTGTATAAGGATTTAATGATAACTTAAATTAGTGTTTAAGGACCTTAAGAACTTAAAGTTTATAGTGGAGTCCATCAACCTTATAATTCGTATAGAGAAATTATATTTGAAGTCAATATAATGTTTTTGTTTTTTATTTGCTTTGTCACCATAACAACATTGGATAACCATTAAGGATACATTATTTCTCAAATGAAACTTCCCTTCAGAAATGTATTTATTTCCTCAAATAATGTGTTTTGTATCATCTACTCCCTTTTCCAAGTTAGGGGGGGAAATATATTCATGTTCATTCTATGAACGACCATGTTAGGATCGTTGCTAAACATATCTTAAAAGTTAGGTGGAATTTTCATTTTGTATTTTGAGGAGATTTATAAGTTTTTTATTTTCTTGTTTTAGGTCTATTATAAACCTTATCATACTGATTATACTGGCATAATTTTCTTTGAGATTGAAATTTGGCAACTTTTATACCACCTTCATCTTACATTTCTTCTTGTTCCTTCAAGTGACTCTTCTAGTTCTTTATAAGCATGGTACCTTTTTCATGTAAAACAAGTAAAGATGTATTTATTTGATGCCAATTGATTTTTTTTTCTTTTCGTGATCACTTCTTTTTCATCAAGCATTTTATAGTCGAGTGTCTGGTATTAATCTCATAGAGATGGGTCTTTTAATGATGACATTATAAGCCAAGTTCATTTCAATGACTACAAAGGGCTGTTGGAGACTCTTGTACCTGGGATAAATATCTATAGTGATTAGCATCCAGCAATCCAACAGGATAACGCTTGAGAAAAAACTTTTGTAATAGAGTTTCCTTACCTAGAATGACAAGTTCTGAGATTATAGATCATTTATTACAAGGAAAACATAACCCAGATTTATGCTAGAACCCGTACGTTTAATAGTTTTGAAGCTTTTGTTAGAAATTAGACTTTCCATACCTTGGATCGTTGTTTATAGCAAATCCATCACAGAAGTCTATTCTTTGTAGTAGCAATTTATTTCAGAAATGGTACTGCAGGCAGATAGTTAAAACAGAAAATTATTAGTGAAACACAACATCGAGTATTTGAAATTTCAACACAACAATGAATTAGCATCTATTTATCGCATTTTGCCACGTATTAAGTCCTATAGCAAGATCTTTGCAGCCAAAATACTGGTAAACACCAGCCATAACAGCACCCTAATTCCATCCACTTCCTATTACCAACGTAAGGCTCTCATCAAAAACTTGGCGAATTGATAGGCAACTCAAAAGAAATTCAATGCTACCACACTGCTACTAATACTACTGCTTCTCAGGCTTATCTGGTTCTTCTTCCTTTTCAGGATCTTCCTCCTCCTCCTCTTTCTTTTTCTCTTCTTCTTCTTCCTCGTCTTCTTCAGGAGGATCATATGGCAATGGGGGTGGTATTGGTGTCTTCATAGGGCTAAACTGCGGGAATATATCAGGCCTACGCCCTGGCTTTGGCCTTTCCCACTCCTGCCATTCGAATAAGATGAAGGTAAACCACTAAGTTCAGATGTCAATGCACTCTATAGAAGACTATTATTCACAGTACCATGTCAAGCAGCAAATATTCAGGTCAAAACTACAAGCCCACATAAGTTCCCAAAAGACCTAATTGATGGAAATAAAAGTTTCAAAGATTTAACATATAGAAGAAGTGTAACACTGCTATTTCATTTATTTCCAATGAATTCATAAGAACCAAGCTAGTGGCCAACATTATGCTTTCAGCAAACACAGCACGAGATTTGAAGAACCACATGAAAAAGAAGATTTACACTAATACACAATTTTTCAGTGGTGCAGAGACAGAAGATGAAAGCTATCCAAATGAATAAAGAAGCTTTGATAATCAGAAACATTCAACTAGCAATTCCTCGGGAAATTCACAAAGCAATTCAAAATTATCGTGCAAGTTTTTCAGGCTTTAGCACTCAAGATATACAGGAATAGAACAGTACACTAGATATCCAGTTACTCAGACAATGTTTCCCTCATGCATGACGTCATAAGGCATAGCCAGGTGATTTTGAGCGCAGTATATCCTTTTTCTCTCTATCTATCCATTATTGGTTTTCAAGGAATCTACCTTGAAATACAACTGTAGCCCTTGATGCACCAAAAGCCAAAATGGGGATCAAGTTGCAGAACTACAGCTTCAAGAATCAGATTTCCATCTCTAATTATGATGCATATACAGAATACAACCCTGAAAAGTTGCACAACTGGACTTTGGTGGCTGAACCTGAATATGATATATCAACCTTGTTTGTTATCCAATAAAGCAACCTTATTAACTCTCCACGTAATAAATTGAATGAGATCGATTAGTAGAGGAAATCAAATAGTAGAATTGGATGACGCCACTCTAGAAGTTGAGCAGAAAGATATTTTTGGTTGGTTTGGATGATCTTATAGTCTACATAACCTGGTTAGACTGCATACCCAAATTTGAGTGCTCCGCAGAACTCATTAAGCAAAAAATCAAACTCTATATTCCACCCAACACCTCAACCTTTGAGCATGTTTCAATCAAAAGCCCTATGAAGTCAAAACAGACAATAACTTGACACACTTTGCATCTAAAAAAATTAAGCTCGTTTCAACCATGGATGCTCAATAGTCATTCTTGAAAACTCCACGAAGCCTAATGAATCACATGTATGAAGCATAGATAGAAATAAGACCATATGAAATCATTATCCGAATAGCACAACACTTTCGGACATAATTTACAAACACAACATTTGAATATAAATTGAGCATATGACATAGTTTCAGTTTTGAATTCAAAAGGGTGTTCGCAGACCTTTTGAATACATTGTCAGCTTCAGTTAAAATTGTTACTAACTGAAGAGTTCCTTTGCTAAATTAATAACCATATGGGCTGTCGCCCATCTTCTTTAGAGATTTTTGCACATCACTGCCCTCAACAGCACCTCTTTCGTGTTTAATATAGATAGGAAATCAAAGATGTGAAACATGGATTATCACAATGAAAAACACTCCTTCCTTCCCCTTAGCAACTTTCTTCAAAACAACATGTCTTTGAGGGTTTTTTACTTAGATTTTGACGACACTAATTCAACATGATTTATAATATTCTTTGACTCGACAATTTAAGAAAAAGTAAAAGCAGCAGTAGAGAGAGAGAAAAGTACGATAGGGAAATCGAGAGGACTTCGGCGAGTCAATTTCTCTTCATCAGGTGCCATACAAACAACCTGCATCTGCTTCTTCTGTTTCCAGCTCCCGGAACAAACTAATCGTCCATCCACAAAGCATCCGCAAAATTGGCTTTTAAAACGAGAAGAAGAGGACGACGCTGAAGAAGTTGTTCTCCCTGCAGATTTAGGTGGCGCCGCTAGGGGTTTCGAAGTTGAACATATTGAGAGGTAAATGGATGCCATCGTTGTTGTTGTTTTTCCCCCCAATTCGAATAATTTGTTATGGAACAGGTTGCTGTTGTTCTTCTTCACTGATTTGATTCCACAAACTCAGAAGAGAGACGGATTTGTCTTTCTTTTAATTTCTGGTATCAATCAATACGGCGAGAACAAGCAGCGACCGCCTCTCTCACTCTCTCGACCCTCAACGCAAACTTGCTAAACGACACTTATTTTTATTGTTTTTCCAATTATCCTCCCACCTCATTTTCTAGGTGGTCGTGGTTCATCAATACTCAATATACCTGTCGTGGGTCCTAGTTTTGGGCCGGCCCAACTTCCAGCTTTCCATCAAGCCCGGCTCACGGTGAGATTCACTCGTTTTGTTGTTCAATATTATAATAATATATAACATAGGTTTTTTCATGTATTTAATTATATTTATAAAATAATTATTTAAATAGTATACAGTACGTAATTACCTAGTCGTACAAAAAGTTTATTAAATTATTCAGCTAAATGTTTTTCTTTTTTAAAGTATGAGATAAGTTATCCATATTTTAATATCATGTGTTTTTTATAGTATTTTTAACAAAATAATCTTATGGGATTTGATTAAAACTATGTAGGAATCAACTAAAGAAAGAATATATATAGTCTAAAAAATGGCTACATACAAAATCAAAAATACTTAAAACCCAGGAGAGGATCATGTTACAAAATATTATATGTATAAGGCTAATGATATTTGATTGATTGAGAGCAAAATCCTTGCTAATATTGTTGTTGCTAGATTTGTTACTTTATTGACATAATTACAACTTAAACCCCCTCGAGTTTGGAATGTGCTGGTTAGAAACAACCAATTTGTCCTTGAAAATATAAAATTGTGTATTTATAAGATCTTAGTAAATAGTCAGCTAATTAATAGGAAGTGTAGTTTGAGCACTACAAATTATGTATGCTTAAACTTCATCTCGAACCACATGATAATAAAGTTTGATATGTTTTGTTTGTTCGTGAAATACTGGATTTGATGCATTGTGCAAAGTGACTTAGTTATAAGGTTTCCTTGGTTAATGCATAAATTAGCTTAAGATATTAACAAAGTGAACAATGTATGGTCAAGTAATCATCATAAGATAAATGAGTCTTTCATTTAATAATTTTATAATATAATGAATTAGAAAGGATGTCCCTTTCAGAGTTTGTATATTTTAGGTTTTGCTCAATGGAAAAAAAGAAGCATGGCGAGACATTGAATAGCCTAAGTTAATAAGAATATCCAAAATATATTTGTGTTGACTTGGATAAATGACTTGCCCGGTCCTATAGACTTTAGTATCAAGAAAATTATCCATTTTGCTAAGATCTTTAAAATGAAAACATTGGCTAAGAAATTATTTTAAAGTGGCAATAGTTATATGTCAATACCTATAATGATATTAAGATCAACGTAAACTAAAACAAAAGGTGTATAACCATGTTTGTGAGAGTAAAATAATGAATAGTTAATTTATATTGTGTAAAACTAGCATCAATAAGAGTTTGATGAAACTTAGAAAACCAATTTATAGAGACATTGTTAAGCTAATAATAAACCTATTAAAATGACAAAGTAATTGTTTTCATGATGCTTATTATCTGGTGGAAGATTTATATAGTTATTTTGGATAAATTTCCATGAGAAAATGCATTATTAACATTTGATTGATGACAAAGACATCTTGTAAAACAAGTTTTTCAATGACAAAAGTCTCATGGTAATCAATATCATCAGTTTAAGCATATCCTTTAGTCATGATCCTAGCCTTGTTATATGATCCTGACTATGAAATCAAAAGGTCCATTATAAGCGTTTATTTTATTCTATGGCCTAAAATGAAGTGGATCCAAGAAGAGTTATATTGATGCGCAGCTCGTGATCATGTGGTCATGCAACTCACAATCAAGATTGAGATTTGATCCCGGAAAAGTCAAAATAAATCTGATAGGAGTGACACAATGGAAACATGACTCAAGGTACCGATATTATTGGAATGAGTAGAATGACGTCACGAAGCCATATAATTTGCGATAAGTCAGATTCAATTCGTTCAAGAATTAAAAAAAGTAAGAATCACTCTCGCACATAAAACTGAATAATTCAGAAATAATATTCATTAATAGTTGTTGAAATTTAGCTTACATGAGTTTAAATAGTTCGTGAAAAATTAACCCTAATGGACCTCTTATGTGGACTTAAATGAGGTCTACTCAAAACTAACCCAAAATCATAAATTGAAAAGTCCATGGCTTAATCCAAACAAGTTCTGGATCCTAGCTGAAAACAAAGTATTAATTTAGCCCAAACAAGCCTTGAGTTGTAGCTATCAAAATTAAATAAAAACCATAATAATAAATTCATTTAGTGCCATGAGAAGAGAAGTAAGATATTATAAGACTTATTTATAGACTTCCATTCAACCCCTTAATCCTAGAAACAAAAAGAAAAGGTAGTCACCAATGTTATTTCTAAGTTGTAGCAAGATTCTTTTGTTTTCTTTGTTGTCCTCACTTCATGGCCCAAATAAAGTTGTATTGGATCCATATTGCACATGGATAAGATGTACTAGGATTTCCTCTTGATACTCTAATGATCCTTACAATTCTGACTTAGTCGAAACCTTCAAAACCAATGCATTCAATGTCTTTTTCAATGTCTTTGTTTTATACCGGGTCATTGGACCATTTGGAACATATAATTGGTTATCGTTGATTTTTTGAGTTAGTCCACATCATATATAGACTAAGTCAAGAGGCTTAAGTGGAAATAATTAAAAAAAAATTACATCCTAGCTAGTTAAAAATTTCATGGTAGATAAAACAAATATTCTATATACCTTTTATGTGAGAGGATAACTAATTAAAATATTTGTTTGGCACATTAATCAAATTTATGTTTTATGTTCATGATATTATAACTATAACACAAATGCCTACATGTTTGTATGATAAGACATTTTTGAAAATAATTTTTTATTCATTTTTTTTATAGGAATACAAGTAATAAAATACATGGTAGAAAGAGCACAATCATCTTAAAATTCTAAAGATAAATTAGCTTGAAACTATAAAGAACTCGCAACATTAAGAAGATGAGGACTAACTGTTTTACTCGCATGTTATCGTCGATTGTAAATTTATTTTTTAAAAAACAAAACATAAACTATGTAGGCTATTTTCTAAAAAACTTCAAAGCATAAATTAAAAGGCTCATGCAAGTATGTTAATCAAATAAATCAATAATCATTTATGTAAATAAATACTTTTATTATAAGTCCTAAAGAACCATCTGTGTTACCCAAAATTTTCACTTCAATCCTCTACCATTCAATTCAACCCTCATTCCACAAAAAAAAAATGAAATCGAGTGCGTAAAAGCGGTCAACCATGCAAAGAAAATTTTGATGACTAAAATGAAAATTTATTAAAAAAAGAATCATTACAATCCATAAGTAATTTAAGATAATGAATAGTAGGAGAATCAATAGTGAAAGAGCTCATTGTTTATATTATAGATAATTTGCAATATTTTATTTTATTGATTTCTCTTTTTTATTCAATCGATGATAATTGAAATAGACATTTATTCAATTGACTAAATTATTTTAAAGAAAATAAAAATATTATGCATGACTACACATATTAGAAACATTAAATGAAAATAAATCTTTTTTCATTTTAAAAAAATATAGTTCATTATACAAGAGATAAAATTTTTTTTTTATAGATGAATAAAAAACAGTTTAAAAAATTAAAAACATAACCAAAAAATTATCATCATTCAAAGGCTTACTAAATAAAATAAAAGAGAGTTGAGGTATTTATCTAAACATATTTTCTGATATGTAAAATTATAAAAAAAATTATTTGAAAAAAAATCAAACACTACTAGGCCTAGCCTATTTAGATAAGGCCCATGCATGAGCCCACCAAAGCAACCCCACATGACTAAACTAATTTTTTCCTCACTACAATTGAGGCAAACAACATGTTCATTTGTCTCAAGTGGAGTCTTGGCCTAGCGGTTAAAGGAATTTGTTTTTGTACTCTGTACCAGGGTTTAAGTCCCACATGCACGTCTGTCACTCCTGCGGTACCTTACATGCTTACTGGATTTGCAGGATGTTCAGTGAGTCCGGAGATTAGTTGTGGTGCGCGTAAACTGGCATGGACACCCCAGTTATAAAAAAACATCTGTCATAATTAATAAAAGGATACAAAATATCATCAGAGTCAAACGACCAAGCTCAAAAAATTATTAATCAATCAATAAAATTGAAAAAAAAAATCCAACTATTAAAAAGATAAAATACATCCAAATCAAGTAGACAAAAAAGCTATGTCAGGGATATAAGAAATATCAAATTGTTGAGAATGGGATTTAAACCCACGCCAACTCGGCCATCTCAACCAGATAGTTTCTCCTATGAAACGTATAGTATTTAAAAACTTATTTCTGGCTTTGTTTTCTTGGGAACAGGTTTTTACTGGACAGCTCATAGTTCAAATTCAATTCCCCCCCTTCACCAATAATTAAAAATCTTATGTCCCAAAGCGTGACCTTATCCAAACCGAATCCCACAATTTGATCCGACCGGCTTGCCATACCATATCGTGATATGCAGGTGACGTAAGCATTTTAAAGAAGCTCCAAAACATGGGGTCCACACCCGTTGGATCACAATCCAACGGCACATAATTCCCTTACACAGTGTAAATAAACCCATTTGAGTGAGATACACCGATGACCCACAACACGACGTGAGCAGCATACTCTGCCCCCTCTCCCGGCTCTTTGGTTTTGACCACAACAATAGCTGGAGAAGAAAGAGACCTTCGCGCGTGAACCCTCTCTTCCATCTCGCGCGTTGCTCAACAATCATATTCAAAAGGAAGTCAAAAGACACGAGACAAAACATCACTCATTCCCTACACTCATGCGAAACGGGCCCCACTCATTCCCTTCACTCATTCGAAATGGGCCCCAATGCTTTCTTGTTCCACTTCCACAACAACGCGCCCGCTTCACTTTGTGCCTTCCCACCCCTGCCTCCGGTCCTTGCTTTTAAAAGTTTGAAAATCGCCTCTCATTTTCTTGTCCATCAATTTATTTACAAAACTATAATAGTTTCTATCCACTTCGCATGCAAAAAGAGATCAGAGTTGGTGTGACTGTAGGGGCGGCAGCAGAGATTGAGATAATTGATTTTTGAAAGGAAAAAGGAAAAAAAATCCAACAGAGAGAGATCAAAGATGAACGTTGTAGGGAGACGACAGATGCCGAGATCGAATTCGACGACGGCGCACCACCACCGTCAGTACTCGGATAATTTCCTGGACAGTAGTAGATGGCTTCTTCAGTCATCTTCACAGGCTAGTTAGTTAACTAGTCATTTTCAATGTTTCTTTGTTTATTTTTATTTTTTATTTATTTATTCTTAAACAAACTGCAGGACTTTGGAAACAGGTCAAGATCATCGAGTCTAAGAAAGATTGGAGATGATCAGTTCAGTCCTGGTCTATTCGATCTCCATTCTTTTGATACTGACTTGTTACCGGAGCTAAAACCACTTAATCAAGCGGCAGCTTCAAATCGAGGTGAAAACAATAACCTTAGTAAAAGTATGTCTTTGGACAAAGAAAGATTGAACAACAACAACAATGTTGCTAAGATCAAAGTTGTGGTATGTTGACTCTGTTTGTTTACTCAAAGTTTTCTTTTGATTGATGATAAATCAAAATCTTTTCTTGTACTTGTACTGATTGATTGAGAAAATTTGTAATCTTGCAGGTACGTAAGAGACCGCTAAACAAAAAGGAGATGTCAAGGAAAGAGGAAGACATCATTACCATCGAATCGAACTCGAACTCGAATTCTCTCACTGTTCATGAAACCAAACTCAAGGTGATTAGTGCTTGCTGACTGAATGTTTCTTTACATTGATATTGCTGTGGTATTTGTATATACCATGTGAATCCAAGGATGTCGTCGTGCATTGAATCTCTATTATTTTGTTGTTGTTGTTTTGATTGGAAAGGGGTAAACTATGAAAATGTGTGTTTGTGCAGGTTGACTTGACTGAATATGTTGAGAAACATGAATTTGTTTTTGATGCGGTGCTGAATGAAGGTGTTTCGAATGATGACGTGAGTAGCAGTAAATCCACTATTGATGTTTCATCATAAGAATGAATCATCATCACATTCAGCTGGTTTCATCTGATTTCCTTTTCTTTTTTCTTTTCTATAAATGTATCTAGGTGTACTCTCAGACTGTTCAACCCATAGTTCCTCTAATTTTCCAGCGAACAAAAGCAACTTGCTTTGCATATGGGCAAACAGGCAAGCGGTTTGGATTTATATGATATTCTCACTCCTAGTTACTGACTGACAGAATCACTTTTCTTGCTATAAACTCTTGTAACTTGTTCCCCCCTTTCTCCTGCTTTTACCTTGAATATAACTAAACCACACTAGTCTACATAACAAATGTCAGTGCATGGTAATCCATGTCAAGTAACTTTCCTTGGTTTAATGGAGTGTTAAAACTCTTTCAGTATTTGGGGTAGTGGTGTTTAAATGTGGTCTACAAATGCAGCAAATGGCCTTCTTAGAAAGTGAAAAAGGGTAGAATAGGAGGAAAGAAATCCATTGTTATGGTTTGTTGTTTGTATGATCTTATTGGTTTATGTTTTCCATGCCTTCTTTACTCCTTTCATCATATTTTTCTGTGAATAAACGTGGTGATTAATATTTCCCCATCAGGGAGCGGAAAGACTTATACCATGCAACCACTTCCTCTCAAAGCATCCCAAGACATTTTAAGATTGATGCACCATACATATTGGAACCAAGGCTTTCAATTGTTTGTCAGTTTCTTTGAGATATACGGAGGGAAACTATTTGATCTCCTCAATGATCGGAAGTAAGTTATTGAAGGTCATAGGTTTTGGGTTGGCTAAAAAATCTAAAATTATGTTCAATTATCCAAATGGCTTCTTGGTTCTGCAGAAAGTTGTGCATGAGGGAGGATGGGAAACAACAGGTCTGCATTGTTGGTTTGCAAGAATACAGAGTCTCAGATGTTGAGGTAATTAGGGAGTTCATTGAGAAAGGAAATGCCACAAGAAGCACTGGCATAACTGGTGCAAATGAGGAATCCTCCCGATCACATGCTATACTTCAGCTTGCCATCAAGAAGTCAACCAATGGCTCTGATTCAAAGCCTTCCCGATTAGTGGGAAAATTGTCTTTTATAGATCTTGCTGGAAGTGAGCGTGGTGCAGATACTACTGATAATGATAAACAGACAAGGTAGACCATGCTCTTACTATATTGTTTCTCTGAAACTGTCCTTGTCTCAACTAGTTGTGGTTCCATGGATGCCCAGACAGATCTTGGTCACAATTGCACCAAGTCAACAAAGTGACCTTTTTTTTTGGTTCTTTATTTTACAAGCATGACTATTGTCTTTGCACCTCAATGTCAAAATTTCTGTGGGGTTCAATTAAACCAGTAAATAATTTTACATTTTTTTTTCTAGAATAGAAGGTGCTGAAATTAATAAGAGCCTGCTCGCTCTGAAAGAATGTATCAGAGCTCTTGACAGTGATCAGGGTCACATACCCTTCCGAGGCAGTAAGCTGACTGAAGTTCTCAGAGATTCATTTGTTGGTGACTCGCGCACTGTTATGATATCATGTATTTCTCCAAGCTCAGGATCATGTGAACACACTCTCAACACTCTAAGATATGCTGATAGGTATGGGGCTTTGTAACTGAAGTAGCAGTGAGGAAGTGAGCTCTTTGTTTTGATTGAATATCTCTGACAGACATATTTTCCAGGGTTAAGAGTCTATCAAAAGGGAACAGCACCAAGAGGGATCCGATGTCTTCTTCGAACCTTAGGGACTCAACTACCTTGCCCTTGACTTCATTTTCACAACTTGAACCAACCTTTGTAGATAGCATAGCTGATTTTCCCAATGAAAAGAGTAGGTTTGGATGGTCAAGACCAACTGAGAGAGAAACATCTCCACCTTTTAATATGGACCGTGTTCCAAGCGGAAGGATAGAGGGAAATTTACCTGCATCTGTTCATACAGATTATTACAAGGTCCAAAGTGGTGGTCAGAGTGTCATCATTGATAATGATTGCAATTACGCCGAGGAATCCTATGAACTTGAAAAACCATCATGGATGAATAATAATAAGAAGGTAGACACCTTCCAAAAATCAGCTTTGGAGGATAAGCAGAGAACTGATTCTTTGATGAAACAGAGGGATGTCCTTGCAGTTCACGCTGTCAATTCTCATTCAGATGATGAACTTAATGTCCTGCTGAAGGCAAGTGCATTCTAGATATTCTATATTGTTTCTTAACAGTTCAATTGAAAATTTAATTTTTCTGTGTCTTCTTTTTAGGAAGAGGAAGATCTTGTAACTGCGCACCGAAAACAAGTGGAGGAGACAATAGACATTGTTAGGGAGGTGAGTCATGATCTTGTTTTGATGCATCACATTTCTATTCCATAATAAAATTAAAATAATTTTTCATATATATGCAGGAGATGGACTTGCTTGCTGAAGCTGACCAACCAGGCAATCAACTTGATGAATATATCTCCAAGTTAAATGCCATTCTTTCACAGAAGGCTGCAGGAATCTTACAACTGCAGACCCGTTTGGCTCAATTCCAGAAACTTATGAATGAGTATAACGTTTTGGTATCATAAATGTCCAATTGATTAATATCAAAGAGTGCTATGGATCAAATGCTAAGTCTGTGATTAGTTGTTGTGATGGCTCTTCTTCACTTGTTGCGGTTTTGGTTTGATTATATTGTAACTTAACCTGGTTACATGGGGATAATGCTTTTTAGGGTTGGGGTGAGTGGTTGGATTGGAGCCTTGTTTCTTCCCCTTATAGCAAGCACTATTGTTGCTGGAGTTTGAACTGAGATGCGCATATATCTTTATATTAGCATATTTTTTAAAAGAACCTTGGCGTTAAAATTGTGTTTTAGCAGATATATCCTGTTGGGATTGCTAAGCTTTAATACAAACGCCGTGGATTGCTAGTATAATGTTTTTGATGGTTATTCTATATGGATCATGCTGGAATTGGAACTGATACGATTGATTTGCTGTACTCTGGAACTCTTCTTGATTGAATAATTCTGCAGCTGCATTTCCAATACTGTTGCTCCCAACAAATTGCTGGTTTTGGTGCTGCTTAGCTTAGG
Organism: Salix exigua; assembly: GCA_032356905.1. NCBI lineage: Eukaryota > Viridiplantae > Streptophyta > Magnoliopsida > Malpighiales > Salicaceae > Salix > Salix exigua. The sequence goes on from CM063605.1 coordinate 8,253,272, forward strand.
CATGTGATGCTTGGACTTGGGGGGCACTTGTGTCTCTAGTCTCTAGCAATAAGAGAGCAGTAATTTCATTTTCATTTTTCTTTACTATTGTTCCAATATACTGTCTCAGTTTGGTTGCTTGATTTCTGGTAAACTTTTCTCACGACACACTGGTAGATTATTAGCCCTTTCTGGCAAACTGTCATTGCATTTGTTTATTGTCTATCTCTGCTGCCTGCCAAATTTGAGCAAACTTGGACGTTGCCTCGCATCTCTAACGGGATCATTTAGCTGCTCTTTAGTTCTTGTGCTTAAAAGCAAAGCTTGTTGCTCCATTTTGGGATATCATTGTTCGGTTGTGTCATAAAATAGTCTCTTTTTCAAGTAGGAGAACTATCCGATCTATGCATAGAAAAACCAATAGAATGATGCCAACATATTTTTCAAAAGTCAGCGAGACAACATGCATTTTTAATATTTGTCGACATTTTTGCTGCATTTTATGTGGAAAGTGTTACGCTATGGAGTATCCAAGCTCCCCTTTACTGTGTTACTTTGAGGTTTTGTTATTTACTGCAGTCCTTATCCTCTCTTTTCTTTCTCCTCTCCTTCTTTGTTACTTGTTTCCCAAACTAAAATATTTCACTCCTATGCTACTACTTCTGCAGAACTTTCCAACATGTGAAGTATTCTTAGGTTAGAAAATTAGGTTATTTAATGTAGGCCCACATCTCTCCTTAAGTATATAATTAGATACCCTTGTAAGAAAAACATGTTGAAGGAACGTGGCTTGCCGGAAACAAAAATAGAAATTGCCGTTGAATGACTTCAATTTTTTTTCCATAACATTGGCATGTCATATTTTGAGAGCTTAAGAACATGTATTATAAACAGATGGTGGTTAAGATTGTATTTTAAAGTGTTTTTTGTTTAGAAATACATCAATTTAGCACATGAAAATAATTTGAAAACATCAAAAATTTTAATTCAAAGTGAATCAATTGCTCATCCTCTAACTTTCTAACTTGCATTAGCCTTTATGCTGAAATGGTAAGGATACTCTTATCTTGATATGAAATTTCTCGGGGAGATTATAAAAAAGAATAATCATATATGCATAATATTTACAGCACCTTTCTTTTGATTTATTGCTCGACTAATTCATCTTCTTGTTGTAGGGTCGTTATAAAGTAAAAGCCAAGAAGAAACCTAGAACATCAATTTCAAGTTCTTCCCCTGACGAGACTCCAGGCCAACCCTCTCAAGATTTGAAGAATAGAAGAGAAAGGGGGCAAAATGGTGTCTAGTTCCTTTAAATCAGCAACACAATTCAGAAAAAGCTAACCAATTCACTTATGAGATGGATTATAAAAACAACTTTTCTAAGAAAAGTGTACTGGCTGAAAGAAGTTTCATTATATATTACCTCATCAGTGACAATTAGCAAGAACTGAACTAAAAAACCTATAGCTTATTGCAGGATATACTGAGCTAATAATTGAGAAAACTTGGTTCATGCATGTTGATGTTCATACTAGCCACTTAATTTTGCTGATGTCATGAAAAAAGCTACAACCTAGAAGGAAGTGACTTTACCTTTAGAGGGCTGATAATGGGGATAACAATTATGGACAAAGTATCATTTTTTTTTATTATTATTATTATGGAATTTTACATTATAATATTGGTTTTAGAGTCCAATAGTACATCTAGGGCTTTAAAGAGGTTGCGTTTTCTAAATATACAGGTTTTTTTAATAATCAGCATATGTTTTTGAATTAATTGTAAGTGAATAAGGTTGCATAATTATTACATCAAAATGTTTGATTTAAACAATGAAGTCTGAAATTTTATAGGTAAAACTGGCGTGTTTGATTGTTTTTGGGTATTGGGAAAATTTATCAAAAGAAATTATATGAATTTCATCGATCTTAATAATATGTTTTTCAATATTAGTAGAGTTTGATAAAAGGAATATTATAGATTTTATGAATACTTTATTTCTGACAAGTGAAAAACAATGACGAAAAACATCCTACAAAACAATTTAATAACTTGAATGGATTTTAATGTAATTTAAGAACTTACAAGGTATTTCTAGAGTTTTTTTTATATATTTAAAATCAGTAATAGTTTCAATGAGCTACTGTGTTGAGTTAAAGCGGCCGGTGTACAAAAACTATTTTATAATTCTTAGGGTTTTAGATTTAACAGCTCTAGGGTTTCAATGGATAGGTATTTTGGAATCCAGCTCGTTCGAAGATTCTTTGAAATCTTCATTTGACAAGACACCATCATGGTCGAGAATTGAATACAAATCTCGTCCTACTCTGGCCAAGCCCTATACTTATTACTTACAGCTCTGATCCCTCTAACACCATTAATTTCTCCAACTGCTCACTGCTCATCAATGTCAATCAATCCTCTAATTAGCCTTATGATGCTGTTATCACGGATTCTTTTCGACAAGGAAATATGGAGTGTGACCCACAAAATACATGGGAGTCTTTTATGGATGGTGGAGAAGCAGCAAAAGTCAAATATAATAAACTAAATGATAAATTTCATATTTCCCCACCCTAACGGGGCTTACAATGGGAGTTGTTGATCAAATTTAGACCTTAAGGATTTGCATTTGCATTTTCTGGAATCTTAAAGAAATTAAATAGTGGTCGGCGTGAAGCAAAGCAACCAATGGACAAGAGGCTCTTCTGGTCTCCATCAATTTCTTTTAAGTTTGGTAGATTGAAAGAGAAGGGTTTTGATAGATAACCTACGCAATTAATTGGATATAAATTCTAATCGATTCTTCCTAAATCTTCTTTGCCATGGCCCGAAGATTTGATGCATTACTGTCTACTACAGTGTTTCATGGTCACAACCTTCTAGGATGCATGCAAAACAAAATCATTGAATGCATTGTATTTCTTCTCTCTTTTTTTTATAGCAATTTTGTCATCAAATCGTTTGTAAGCAAATTGTGAGCTCGAAACCTACTTCATTTGTAAGGATAGAATTGAAGAAAAAACAATATTGCAGATGACTCGATTAGGGTAATCATGCTTCAGATGACTCGATTTCTTTCATTCATAGCAAATGACGGTGTGTCTATTACTTGATATTTCTTTATCACCTCTTTTCTGTTATAAAATTTATTTGATTGTTGTTGTAACCTGATTTTGGCTCATGTCCCAAAACTATTATAAATAACAAAAAAATAAAATAAAAGGTGCTGATGTCGGTAAAAAATCAAGGTGAAATTTTGGATATTTTTAAAAGTTAGATTGTACCTTTTTTTTTGTGCCCAGAAATGAAGAAAAACACAGATCCAAGGCTAAAGTAATTTATTATCAGATAAATCTGCGTATAAACTAAGTCATAAGATATAATTATATTTTTATGGACCAATTTGATTTAGTCGTTGGTTAATAAAAAAAAAAGCATAATTATGTTCAAGAATTAATTTGTCCAATTGAAGAGTTTAATTAAACTTGGTGACTTAATTATACTTTAAATTGATCAAATTAATTTTTATTAAGGGCTTAGTCAATAAGAAATCAAGTTCTTAAATTTAATTCGGGTTCAATTGGTGATATTTGAATTTTCGGAGACCAATTTGAATTTTTTCAAACCAATTATGTGAAATCAGGGACCCAATTGAACAAATTGAGAGTTTAATGGTTGATTGGGGACTATATTGCACAGATAAAAAAGTCGAGGACCAAAATAAAAAGGCACGCGAAATCAAGACTAGTATTGAAACTATGAAGGAGGATATAATTTTACAAAATCATAAATTTAAGTTCAATTGGGGGGTGCAATTAAAACAAGTATAAGTTAAGAGACTAGATTGCATTTTTGCCCCTAAAAGCAGCCCCTTTAGCCTGCAACAAACAGACTACGCTCGTTTGCAGTCGCCGCAGCCAACAAGTCTCCTGTGCTCACCTCCGACAGCCACCTGCCTAAGCCACCAACAAGACGAAAAGGAGCCCAATGCAACGAAAACCTCTGTGGGTATAAAAACCAACGAGCAGATGTGCACAGGGGAAGGAAAAAAAAGAGGGGAAGAAGGAGAAACGGAGAAGAGAAGGAGGATTTTAACATAAAATTTGAAATTTATGATTCCCTCGCACTGACTCTCCTTCACCCTCCCTCTGTCGTTTTTCTCTGCTCTCTCTCTAAAATCAGACCTGAAGCTCCCTTTCTCTCTCTCTCCATCTCGGTTCAACCCCCAACCACCACCTCAAACCATCGAGAGCCACCATATTCACCACCTAAAGTCTCCCTTACTCACCAACAATCCATTTGTTAGTCTATGGCGAAGCAGAGGTAGAGCATTCCCCGTCACAACAACGCCAGCAACTACTTTCGACCCTGTTTTTGGCCACCACAGGCCACTATTCCCTTCACCACAACGACCAAAAGAACCACCTCGATGTCCTTTACACGAAGATATTAACAAGTAAACCATTCTTCACACTCGAAAACTCCACCATTTATTGTTCATCTTCCTCGTTTTTTTTCATGCAAAGGTGATACAGGTCGGGTCGGGTTTGGCGCCCAGCCCGACCATTAGAGGGTTGGGCTTACAACCCATTTAGGCGGGAAGCCCAACTCATAAGTAGAGAAATTCACATGGGCGGCGAGCCCACTCCCATACCTCCGGGCAGAAACCCGTTCCAGGTTTCCCGAATTGACAGCTAGACCCTTGTTTTCTCTGGGCTGACAGCCTAGACATCAAAGGGTGGGCTGACAGTCCAACCCACTCGTAAATAATTAAAATAATAATAAAATTATAAAAAACATAAATAAAAAAATAAAAAAATAAAAAAATATTAAAAAAATATTTTTTTATATTAAAAAAATCTAGAAAAAATATGTTGTTTTTCTTGCATATGACCAATACACTAGCATATTTATTTTTAAAAAAATCTTTTTGTTTTCAAAAAACATATTACCTTGGAATTTTTAGGGAAAAATGTATTTTATGGATTCTTAGAGCATCTCCAAAGATAGAGGCAAATTGGAGAGCCAAATATTTAAAATGGATGTTTGAATAGTGTAAAAATGGCTTTGGCTTTGGTGTGCACTTTAGCAGTAGAGGCATTTTGGAGAGCCATTTCTGTTATATTATTATTTTAATGTAATGCAATTATTTTGTATATAATTTAATTATGCAATTAATTATACAATTAATAGGAGTAAGTTATATAATTTAATAATTAGTTTTAAAAAACCCTCCAACAATATAATTATTAATTTTTCAGATTTAATATGAAATTAAAAAAATTAATTTAAAATTAAAAACCCCGCAATAATTTAAATTTGAAATTCGAAAATATTTAAAAATTCTCCCAAAATTTGATGAGTGTTATAAGAACTTTAAGAAAGAAACTAAATTGCTATCAATTTCATAACACGATACAAAATATTTAAAGAAAATTACAAATAATTAATTAAACATACATTCCATTACAAATAATACAATAAAATCAATTACAAATTTAAACCTCTCTTTGCCATAATTCCCCGTTTTCTATTTTCAAAATAGGCTGCAGACATTGGATCCATACCAGAAGTATCCACCTTCATGATGTCATCCTCTCGTCTCTCATCATTTTGTTCAATTATTTTAGCTTGTTGCTCTAACAATTTTTCTCTATGGTTATATTTTTTATCCTCAATTGTTTCGATACTATTCGTGAATTTGTCTAAGAGAGTTTTTACATAAATTTCGCCAACCTTTTCTTTTCCTTGTCTCCGTGCAAGTCGTTCCTTTGCAGCTTTCTGACCAATTGGTCTATTTTGGTAAATAAATGCGTCACCGTCTTCTCCTAAACTAACAGAATCAGCGGTTGATGGATTTGAAGAAGCTGGACTTGCATTTCCATGATTTTTTTCTTGTTTGACTTCTGATGAAGACTTGCACGCTCAAATTGCCACCTGGGTTCATTTTTTAAGATAACCCAACAATGCTCTAGTTGAAATCGTTTGCCAACGACTGAAGCATCTGGTAAATCAATTTCAATAAATAAAACTATGTTATATAATAAATATGTTAAAAAATAATTTAATATGGAAATGATAAAAAAAACATTACCCTTGATTCTTCAGTTGTTCCACTTTGTTGACGGTTTTCAATTTGGGTAACAAAACCAACAAATTTTCCAACTTCTCTATTTAATTCTTGCCATCTATTTGAGATGCTTATATGAAAATGATTATTCAGGTTTGCTCCATTCTCGACAAAGTAAGCATGTACTCGAGCCCAAAATTGTTTTGTTTGTTGATCAACTCTCGTGATTGGATCTTTGCTAGTATTTAACCACGCGGATACAAGTAAACAATCTTCTTCTGGCGAGAAGTTTTTACTTCTTTGGGATTTTTTAGTTGTATGAACAATATGATCACTTTGTTGTGTAACATTCTGATCAGACTCACTTATAAGAAAGTCAGTGAATGAATTTGGCAAATCTGAGTCCATCTGCATAAAAAATACATTGTCTAAATTAAGCTAATTGATCAACAACAGTTCTAAAAACTACATTTACACAGTTCTTAAATGTAACTGTAAATTTAAACAAGAATACAAGCTAGATCAACAACATCGTAAATTTTAAATTTCGCTTAATTATTTTTTTACTAAATATTATTATTAATTACTCTTTTTTTTCTCCCAACAATTCTAAAAACTACATTTACACAGTTCTTAAATGTAACTGTAAATTTAAACAAGAATACAAGTTAATTGATCAACAACATCGTAAATTTTAAATTTCACATAATTATTTTTTTACTAAATATTATTATTAATTACACTTATTTTCCTTACTTATTCTTATTCTTCTTCTTCTTCTTCTTCTTCTTCTTCTTCTTCTTCTTCTTCTTCTTATTATTATTATTATTATTTATTCCTAAATATATCTACCCCCCGAAACCCTATCCATCTCTTCCATCTCATTTGTGTCGTCGCCCCCCCACAGCTCACCTCACGCCTCTCTCATGGCCGTCCCTCGCCGCTGCCTCACCGTTCCTCACTGTCCCACCGCTCACCGCTCCATGCTCCCCTCAAGCCTCTCTCATGGCCATTTCTCTATCCCTCACCAAACCTCACCGTCACCGCTCCATGCTCCCCTCAAGCCTCTCTCATGGCCATTTCTCCGTCCCTCACTATCCCTCACCAAACCTCACCGTCACCGCTCCATGCTCCCCTCAAGCCTCTCTCATGGCCATTTCTCCGTCCCTCACTGTCCCTCACCAAACCTCACCGTCACCGCTCCCTGCTCCCCTCACGCCCCTCTCATGACCCTCTCTCACTCTGCTCTCCCCCCTCTGCTCTCCCCCCCTCTGTTAAGTTTCTCATATATGGGTTATATTTTTTTTTATCAACAAACCAAATTGTACACAAAAAAATATATCAAGTTAACAAACCAAGGATTCTGGGGCAGGAACAAACCGAAGATTCTGGGGAAGAAACAAACCGAAGATTCTGGGGCAGAAGGTTTGACAGAAATTGAACTTTGATGAAGGTATTTTCTCGCCAACTTTTCTTCTTCGGATTGGATGCAAAATATTCTGTTTTTTCAATTTTTTAATTATGTGGGAAGCTGGTGATGGGTGCTGTGTTGATGGGTGTTGCTGTGTTGTGGGTTGATGTTGCTTTGTTGTGGGTTGATGTTGTGTGTTTCGATTTCTTTATTGCTGGGTGTTTGCTGTGTTTGCTGGGTGTTTTATTTGTAGCATTGGCCAACGGTAATATTAACGGTCATATTTCCAATTTGCCTCTTCAGAAACAATCTGTAGGAATAGCTCCTGGATTGCTCCCGAAGATGAAGAAGCCATTTTGGCTCCCGGGATGGCTCCTCTGCTGGAGACGAAAATTAACACAAAAAAGCCAAAAATTTCAAATTATGCCTTTGGCTCCCGGGATGGCTCCTCTACTGGAGATGCCCTTACAATATTGGCCAATATTCCAACAATTATAAAAAAAACTTTTTGGTGATGTATATCATTCACTGTTAGTATTTGGATAAATAAATTCTAAAAGGATTAATATCCAAAATATTCGGTGGGGATGATATGCTATTATTCATTGTCGGTGTTTGGATAAATAAATTCTAAAAGGATTAATATCCAAAATATTCGGTGGGGATGATATGCTATTATTCATTGTCGGTGTTTGGATAAATAAATTCTAAAGGGGTTTAATATCCAAAGTATTCAGCGGGGATAATATATCATCATCATTTAATAAACATATATATAGCAATCATAAGATAAACAAAAAATACCTAGCAGTTTACCTTAGATAGGGCGTACTAGGAGTGCTAAAACCTTCCATTTACACAACCAATCCCTTACCCTAGAATCTCTGAAAGACTAGCTTAGGTTTCCTAGTAACCATAATAGTAGGTGGCGACTCTCTTTCACAAAAATAAAGATAACCCCTGACATTTGAATCCCCTGCCACATTAGGGAAAGTCGTTACGACGCTGCGCTCTCTCATTTTTGGGGTGCGACAATTGTCATACTTTTTTGTTCTTCAAAACTTTGTGAATATTTTAGTAATCATTGGTTTTATCGTCATCATCTTCCATATCATTAAACTCATTTCTATCCTCATAATTATTCATTGATTTTAAAGCTAATGATATCATTTTAACTTCAATATCTTCAACCTCTAGCTTCTTGATTTTTCATTTATAAACTACTAATGATCTAATAAACTTGTCAAAATCAAGTGTCTTAAGGTCTTTAGCCTCCTCTATAACTATGCCTTTGAATGACATTCGTTCACCTCCTCTAATACACTTCAATATCTTCAATACCTTTAGAATGGAATTTGTCTCCCGCCTCATAAACTCGCTCGGCCACCTCAATATTCGTTCATCTTTCTTGAAAATATGTATTAAATTTAATTTTAATGTGGATTCACTAAAAAAAAATATGTTGAGAGTGAGATTCAAACTCATTCCCTCGGAGGTGACTTTAATTTGACGCTATCTCGACTATCTCAACAACAATTTGTCTTTCATGAAAATATATATTAATAGTAGTGCTATTGTGGATTAGCACAGTAAAACCGGGAAGTATTTTTTTTTTTTTTGTGTGTATATATACACACCCTTTTATCATGGCACAAGAAAAACATTGTAAATTGCTGCAGTGTTTATTGGGAACAGAAAATAATAATAAAAAATTTAAAAATAAAATACAATATAGCCAACATAAATTAAAATTTCAGAAATATAAGTACACAAAATAAATAAAAAAATATAAAAATACAAATACATAAAATATGGATTATTTTTGTATAAAAAAACAAAAACATTAAAAGAATATATATATATATATATATATATATATATATATATATATATATATATTGGCGTGGGGAAAGCACTCCCACACCTATTATATATATAGTAATAAAATGGACATAAACGATGGACATGCACGAGGAGAGAACACTAATCTTGCCTAGGCTTAGGTTGCTTTTTATTTTTTAATGATTTACTCTTTTAAATTCTAATCTTCACTTGTTTCTCATGCACTTCATCGCAACTAAAATTAATTTTTTTAAAATGTAAAAACAATATTAAGACTCTAATTTTTTTATAATATTATATATTTGGACAAAATAATTAATTTGGATAAATATTTTGTTAAGTAATGTTAAAAAAAAACTAACTATAAGGCAATTTTATATGCTTAATACTAATGTTAAATAATACAATTTTAAAAAATAAGATAAAAAAAATTAACAACAATATTGAGTTATATAATATTTTCAAACTATTAATATTTGATATTAGATTTGACACATTATAAATAGAGAAACTGTAAAACTTAATTCTCAATAAATACAATATCAAATGATAATTAGTTGAATTACTATTTCCATTGTTATTATTATGATTGAAGGCAAAATCCAAACAAATATTATCAATATAAAAATATTCTTTGATTTTCAAATCAAATAAAAATAATTAAAGAATCATTTTTTTCACAAAAGAGCAATAAAACAAAAAAAAAACAGAATAAATATTATAAGAATAAACAAAATCATTTAATCGGAAGAAAAAATAAAAATAACTGAAATTATGAAAAAAGAAAAAAGGGAAAAAATATTAATTTTAACATAATTACCAACATAAATTAAAAGTTCAGGACTAAAATAAAAAAAAATCAAAAACCAAAATTAAAAGCATTGACACATAAGTATGGACAGAAAACAAAGATTGTACAAGAATGATAGAAAAAAAATCAAAGGAATTAAATTGAAATTAAAAATTAAAAAAATAAGAATTGAAATGAAAAAAAAATATATAATCAATTTCAATCGAAAGACAAAACTACCACAAATCAAAACTTTGAGAATGAAAAAATCAAATAGATTAAAACAGAAAAAAATGAAATAAATAAAAACTTGCAAAAAAAGAAATTAAAGGAACAAAAAAAATCAAAAATCAAAAGAATAAGGCTAAAAAAACAGAATAAATGATTAATTTCAATTAAAGGGTAAAATTAAAAGAAAAAAAACATATGTAGAAGAAATCAGGAAGAAAAAAATAAAAATCTTAGGGATCAAAATGAAAAAAACCAAAAACATGAGAATCAACATATTTTCTACTGCTTTAGTAGAGAATATTATAAAAAGAAAAAATGATCACCACCAACCATATGCCCATTGTCCGTCAAAATGTGCACCACCATGTAAAAGAGTATGGGGTGGTGCATCTAGAGATACAATGATCATGTGTTTTCACGTATGGGTACTATTGAGTTTGTTAGAAGTGTTTTGTTTCAGTTTGCATTCATTTAGTAGTCATTTAGGATTCAGTTGGTTAGTTTACAAAGTCAGTATACCAAAGTGTAAGTATAAAATGGACTGGAAGTGTACATGAGAAAGGTGTGGGATTCATTTGAATGATTAATAAAACTTCAAGGACTTACATGTGGTATCAGAGCCCTTCGAAAGGGACTAATTGAGAGAGAGAGAGAGTGAATAGTGAAGTGAACAGTAAATTGATGAACTCTGTGATGTGGTGTCAGAGCCCTTCATTTAGAGTGAAGAAGAAAGCACAGATTGATGAACTCTGTGATCTTGAAACACTAAAGAAGAAAACTATCAACGATCTACTACCATCACATATCATTGAGCTAAAAAGAGAAGAAAAGAAGTGAACAGAGAGGGAAACACAGAGAGAGAGTGAACAGTGAAGTGAACAGTAAAAAAAGCAAAAACACGAAGAAAAACCACCCAAAAATCAAGATGACGACTGTAGAACAATTCTTGCAAGTTGGAATTCCAATATTTGACGGCTATTACGACCATTGGTCCATGATGATGGAGAATTTCCTTAAAAGCAAAGAGATGTGAGTTCTGGTGGAAGAAGGAATCCCGATAGTAGCTAGGGCACCCACAACAAACAAAGCACAAAAGAAGGTTGCAAAAGAAGCTAGATTGAATGATCTAAAAATAAAAAATTTCTTGTTTCAAGCCATTGACGGAGAAATCATGGAGACAATCCTAGATAAAAGAACAGTAAAATCAATTTGGGACTTAATGAAACATAAATACCAGGGGTCAACCAAAGTCAGACGAGCTAAACTACAAGCCTTGAGAAAAGAGTTTGAACTACTGAGTGTGAAAGGAGAGAACGTAGATAGATACCTCTCTCGAACACTCACAATAGTGAACAAAATGAAGGTGCACGGGGAGAAAATGGAACGACATGTGGTGGTTGGTAAGATCCTGAGATCACTGACCAGTAAATTGAATTATATAGTTCGCTCTATTAAGGAAGCAAATGACTTGGACACCATGAGTATTGATGAACTGCATGGTAGTCTTCTAGTCCATGAGTAAAGAATGAAAGAGTATAAGGAAGAAGACCAAGCCCTCAAGGTTGTCTATGATGACAGGGCAACAAGAGGGAGAGGCAGGGGTGCATCCAGTGCATTCAAATGGACTAAAGGCAGAGGAAAGGGAAAGAAACAGTTCAATAAGGAACTGGTTGAGTGCTATAAGTGCCACAAATTGGGGCACTTTCAGTACAAATGCCCAAAGTGGGAGAGAGGTGCTCACTATACAGAATTGAAGGATGAGTAAGAATTGCTACTGATGGCTCACGTCGAATAACATGATGTAAGAAGGGATGAGGTATGGTTCCTAGATTATGGGTATAGTATTCACATGCTGGTAGTAAATTGTGGTTTATTAGTCTTGATACTAAATTTAGGCAATCTGTTAAATTGGGGAACAATTCTAGGATGGTAGTGATGGGCAAGGGAAGTGTTAGGATGGAAGCAAAAGGAATAACACAAGTAATTACCTAAGTGTATTACATTCCAGAATTGAAAAACAACTTGTTGAGTTTAGGTCAGCTACAATAGAGAGGGTTAGCTATACTCATTGAGAATGGAATGTGCAAAATGTTTCATCCTTCTAGGGGATTGATCATGAAGAGTATAATGTCAACAAATAGAATGTTTGTGATATTAGCAACTGTAGTATCTAAGGAACAAGCCTGTTTTTCAAGTGTCACTAAAGAAGAAACATATTTATGACATTGTCGGTATGGTCACTTGAAATATAAGTGATTGAAAACCTATATGATAAGAAAATGATGACCGGGCTACCTCCCCTGAAGATACCAACAATAGTGTGTTAAGGGTGTATAATGGGAAAACAACATAGGAATACATTTTTCAAGCAAAGTCAGTGGAGGGCTAGCAACAAGTTGCAATTGATTCATGCAGATATTTATGGGTCAGTAACCCCAATTTCTCACGATAGAAAAAGATACTTGATCAGATGAACATTTAAGAAAACTTGGGTGCACTTCGTGACTGAAAAATAAGATGCCTTAAGAGTGTTCAAGTACTTCAAGGTGTTGGTAGAAAAGGAAGCAGGGGAAAAATATATTGTTTGAGGACAGGCAGATGAGGGGAATTTACTTTTGTTAAGTTTGATGAATTTTGCAAGATAAATGGTATAAGCATACAACTCACAACTGCTTATACCCCCCGCAAAATGGAATTACTTAGAGAAAAATAGAACGATCATAAACTCGACCAAAAGCATGCTACTTGATAGGAAGGTCCCTTAAGAGTTTTGTCAACTGGACAGTCTACTTGATGAGTAGAAGTCCAACATTGGTTGTACAAGATAAGACTCCTGAAGAGGTTTGGAAAATCAAATACCATTAGTTAAACATCTCAAGGTGTTTGGGTGTATAGGATATGTACACATTGCTGACCAAAAGATGAAGAATTTGGACAATAAAAGTGAAAAGGGTGTGCATTTAGGGGTAAGCAAAGAATCAAAAGCCTACAAAATGTACAATCCTATCACCAAAAGGATTGTAATTAGTTGAGATGTAGCATTTATTGACGATGAAAGATAGGAATGGAAGAAAACTGAATCCAGTGATAGGGACAGAGATATATTAGATTGTGGGGACAAAGAGAACTCAGAGACTGACATTGAAGACATGGATGTGATTGAGGAAGGGGATGAGAGGAATGATGAAGTGGAATATGCAGCTGCAAATACAAATCCCTCAGATCCTATTACAGAGTATGAAAGCAATATTGTAGAGGACAAAAACAATAAGAGGACTTCTAAGATAATAATTAACTCTAAGAGAAGAGGCAGCCGAGAGCCAAAATGGATGAAGGATTATGAGACAGGGGAAAGCATTGTCTGACAATGAAGAAGCAATAGATCTAGTTATGTATACATAAACAGGTGACACTAGCACCTATGAGGAGGCATCAAAGAGTTCCATATGGAAGCAGACAATGGAATGTGAGATAAAAGCATTTGAAAGAAATGATAATTGGAACTTAACTACACTGCCGAGTGGTACAAGAGTAATAGGAGTCAAATGGATTTACAAAACCAAGTTGAATGAGAAGGGAAAAATGGATAAACACAAAGCAAGGTTAGTTGCTTTGGGGTATGCCTAGAAACATGGCATTGACTACACATAAGTCTTTTCTCCTGTTGCAAGATGGGAAACTATTAGGCTAATTCTAGCTTTAGCTGCTCATCATGACTGGAATGTGTACCAATTAGATGTAAAGAGTGTCTTCTTGTATGGTGAATTAGAGGAGAATGTGTTCATTGTGCAACCAAAAGGGTTTTTGAAGAAAAGGGAAGAAGATAAAGTGTTAAAGCTCAGGAAAGCATTGTATGGAATGAAACAAGCACCAAGGACCTGGTACTTTAGAATAAAAGCATAATTTATCAAGGGTTTGAAAAATGCCCTAGTGAATATACTTTGTTCACAAAGTGTGCAGCAAGGGGGAAGGTACTAATAGTCAACATTTATGTTGATGACTTAATTTTCACAGGCATTAATGAGACTCTATGTAATGAATTCAAGGCATCAATGAAGAGAGGGTTTGAAATGACAAACCTATGAAGAATGACATTTTTCTTAGGGGTTGAAATGATTCATGGCACTGCAAGAATCTTCATCACCCAAAGGAAGTATGCTCAAGGGGTTTTGAGAAAATTTGGGATGGAAAACAACAACTCTACAATGACACCAATGGTACCCGAGTTCAAACTAACAAAAGATGGAGGAACAAGGACTGGCCCAACCCAATATAAGAAAATAATTGGAAGTTTGATGTATTTGACTGTGTCCATACTAGATCTAATATATGTTATGAGCTTGATGAGCAGATACATGGAAAAGCCCACTGAACTACACATGACAACAATAAAGAGAGTGTTGAGATACCTAAGGGGAACTTACTAAGTTAGGAATATACTACAAGAAAGGAAATAATGGAGATGGACTGATTGCTTACTTAAATAGTGATTATGCAAGAGACCTGGAAGAAAGAAGAAGTACCTCAGGCTTTGTGTTTAAAATGAGTTCGGGTGCAATAGCATGGAGTTCAAAAAAAAGGTTATAGTCACTTTGTCAACAAATGAAGCAGAGTTCATCTTGGCAGCACTATGTGCTTGTCAAGAAATATGGATGATAATGGTTCTTAGTTATCTAAAGTGCAATCAGAACGGATGTGTGATTTTTTTTGTGATAACTGCTCCACAATCAAATTGTCCAAGAATTTTATTATGCATGGAAGCAACAAACACATAAGCATCAGGTATCATTTCCTGCATGATCTAGCTAAAAGTTGAGTGGTAGAGCTGAAATATTGAAGCTCTCAATAACAGATTGCAGACATCATGACCAAGACAGTATACCAAAGTGTAAGTATAAAAGGGAAGGTTTGTTAAGTTTGTTAGAACTGTTTTGTTTCAATTAGGATTTAGTTGGTTAGTTTACAAAGTCAGTATACCAAAGTGTAAGTATAAAACAGATTGGATGTGAACATGAGAAAGACATGGGATTCATTTGAATGATCAATAAAACTTTAGGGACTTACAAAGACAATGAACAACGCGTCAAACAGACATCTTACAGTTACCCCGAATTAAATTAGTAGAAATTATGTAATTATCTAAACAACCCCGAAGCTAGCTATGATGAAGAGAAAACTTGGAATCAAAATATCATCAGGCCCCCAACTCCAACCTTATGTTTTTGTCGTTTCTGAGGGTATGTCTGTAGTTTTACTGTTCACCCAACCATGAAAAACTGAAAATGCCCTCACTGCCTGCTCACTGTTATTGTTCTATCGAAGGGTAAAAATGTTAATTTATTATTCACGGACAATTTAAAAAACCAAAAGTACTCTTGGCCTTTCTATGTTTTTTATGCGCTTTGAGGGCAAATCCATAAATAATCAGATAATATCAACAGTTGCAGGGAGAGAAGGCAAAAATACTCTCGATGATGAGTTAAATAGTATGCACTAAAGAGAAAAATAATAATTATACTATTACAATCCATACAAATCTATATTTACTGCTACAATAATTTCCCCACGGTATAAGTTTTTTTTAACCATAATATAATTTATAGTTTTTTATGTACTTTCATGAATTCATCATGTTATTTTATTTAATATTTTGTATAAGATGTTTTTTATTGTTAAATTGTAGACTTAAAATTATATTAAACTAGATGATATGTTAATATAACTTTTATAATATTAAGTTATTGATAAAATACATAAGTAAATATAAATTGAATTAAAAGACATCATGTAAAAACTTATTAGTATGGAATTTAAACTAAAAGTTTAAAATATATTTTTTCTCTTAGATTAGTAAATTTTTTTAAATGATCTTGAAATAGAATAAATATCATTTGCTTGGACATGTATATAAGCTGCAAAGGTTAAGTAATTTTTTCTAGCAATAAATTTGTAATTTCTCCGCAATCAAACAGAGATGAAAAGGAAAATTTATGTTATATACACCAAATCAAAAATAAATGTTTTGCTTTCCATCTCCTACAATTCGATCTTAACGATATGCCCTTACTTGAATTTTTATGTGAAGAAACTCTATTTTTTGAAAGAGTATTATATTTATTCAGGTGAATGAGTAAAATCTTGATTATTTTAGTCTCTTATAGAGAGTGCATGTCTTGACTCGAATTTGAGACCTGCCATATAAATCGCTCCTAAATACTTAAGCTGCTAGATGAAATTCTAAAATATGATTTATATTATTTTCTAACACACACTATCAAATGAAAGTTTTTTTAGCTTGAAACTTACACAAGTCTATACTACCTTGTGCTGGATTTTTATAAAATAAAAGGAGGAAGATGAGATTCGAACTCGTAACCGCTAGGTCAATAAGATTTTGATACCATGTTAATGAATCATCTCATCTAAAAACATAAGCTATTAGGTGAGATTCATAATATAATTTATATTATTTTCTAACATCCTATAATTTTAATCTTAACAATATGCCCTTCTCGTTACTTTATTTATTATGTGAAGAAACTTTATTTTTGAAAGTGTATTGTCATGGATACAGATTAGTAAATAAAATTTTAGTTATTATATATTCTTATATATATATATATAAACTATGATTCAAAATCAAAATCAAGAAATGATATGTAAATGATAGTATTATTAAAGTTACGTTTCCCCCACCAAACACCACCTAATAAACGTCCGAGCTGTCGTCTTCCAGCAATCGCTTACAAAAAGGTGGGAGTTGGGACAGTTGTCACACGCACCTGTACAGCGAGTGGAGACAGGCTTCTGTGATGAAAATATCTAGCCATAAGGGACCATGACGTGTCGCATAAGATGATAAAAGAGGAGAGACGGTGGGTCTCATATCGTGACCCGAGAAATATCACAGCCATTAGGATTTCTGCCCTCCCACCGAAGCTCATGTTACAGTACATGCGTCCATTTATATATTAACGGTGGTGTCTCCCCACTTGGAGTAAAAAGGCCAACGCCATCCCCATCATGATAGTTTTCGCCATTTTAGCATCTCATCTTCTATATCTTTGAGGAGAGAGAGAGGGGGGGTTTAATTCACTGTGCCTAGTGAATTCCATACGATGGAGGCTAATAACATCATAGCACCCTTTGTTTTGAAGACTTATCAGATGGTCAGTGATCCAGCAACGGATTCTCTGATTTCCTGGGGCACAGCCAACAACAGTTTCATCGTCGTCAACCCTTTAGATTTCTCCCAGAGAATCTTGCCTGTTTACTTCAAACACAACAACTTCTCCAGCTTTGTTCGACAATTGAACACCTATGTGAGTAGCAATCGTAACCCAATCTAGCTGTGTAATATATTTATAGTGATCAATTAGTTAATGTTACAGTTCTTTGTTCCATGATTTCCAGGGTTTTAGAAAAGTCGATCCAGATAGATGGGAATTCGCAAACGAATGGTTTCTTAGAGGGCAAAAGCAATTGCTGAAGAGCATAGTTCGCAGGAAGCATGGTCCAAATAAAGGGTCATCATGTATGCAAGTAAATACAAAAGGCGAAGACTTTGATGGCGAGGATATAATTATTGAGATAGCAAGGTTAAAGCAAGAACAGAAGGCCGTAGAGCTGGAACTTGACGGCATGAACAAGCGTTTGGAGGCGACAGAAAGACGTCCACAACAAATGATGGCTTTCATCTATCAAGTTGTTGAAGACCCGGATCTCCTTCCTCGTATGATTCTCGAGAAAGAACGTACGAGGCAGATAAAAGACAAGAAACAACGTTTGATGATATCTTCTTCGGCGACATCATCTTCTGGCATGGCACTTTCAGGTGCTTCGACAATAATAAAGTCTGAAGTGGCTAGTGAAGAGGGTTCTGTAGGGGTAATATCTTCACCGGAAACTGTTTTTGATGTCGATAAATTCTGCCAATCGTCACCCGATGAGTCAAATATTAACGCTATTGGATGGTTAGACCAAGTAAACTATGGTTGTGCCGTGGCAGGAGCTAGCCCAACAGCAGCAGGTTCAATTGGGACTACGGTGGCAGTGTTGCCGCAAGGGGATAGTAGTGTGATAGGATATGGTGGTGACTGGGGTGACCACATGAACTATTTTGGAGAAATGGCGGCGGGAGTGGAGGGTAGACCACGACCGTCTTATCCATTTTCTCTTTTGGGAGGTGGCTTTTAGCTGCTCTTCACAAGATTTATGATGCATTCTATCTTTTCTATTAATTTTGCGTTCTGGAGATATTGCTGTTTTCCTTCCTCTTTTTTTTTTTTTTTTTTTAATTTCAGTAGATGAAAAAGACATTAATTTAATTTTTTTATTTTCCATTGCTAATCCAGGACATAAAATTATTTGTTATGGTATATATTTACTCTCGGAAGAATATTAGCAAACTTTTTGTGAGATACAAATCTATACATAATAATTTTGAGCAGGTTTATCGGTTATTCACCCACAGAATAAACATAAATGAAATGGTAGTAAGAAAAGATATATAAAAAAAAATAGAAAAGCAGGTGAAAAACATTGACAAAAACCATAGCTAAGAAAATTGTAAGATAGGTCTGTACATGTTTAAATAAAAATAATAAAAAGGTATTAATGGGCAGAGAGAGGAGAGATAGAAAAAAAAAAGATTTTATACTTGTCAAAATCAAGCAAGTTATCTTAGCTATATATATTTTGTGATATTATTAGTATATTAATCAGAGTTTTACAAGTTTGGTATATTCTTTTTTTCTCCACTCTTCTATTTATTTAATATTTCTTTATTAGATGTTGTTATTCTAAACAGTGACATAGCTATAGTTATTGCTTCTTCTTTTTTAATCAATCATGACATGTACAAACTATATTATTCTATATAAAAACAATTCATTTGTATTATTTCACAAATATTTTAAAAACAATGTTAATATTTTTTATTTTATTTTGAATGTTTGACAATACTGTAAAAATTGATAAATGGAATTCACTTTCTAGTAAAAAAAAATTATTTTGATAAAATTGCTAAAAAAATACGATCGAATACAAACCATGTTTTAATATACAATAATCATACAGTTTAAATCATATACGTTGTTTTATAAAATTAGGATATTATAGGAAAGAAATTTATTTTTAATTTTCTACAAACCCCGAAACAACATGTGATAATAATAAAATTTATTTTTCATAAATTCATTTTCTATTTAAACGATTTATCAAGAAAACATATATTATTTTTCGGAAAATAATCCAGGTACAAGTGACTTTAACCATTGTGAATATTTTTCCTTTTTTTTAATTGTAGCTCTTCAAGTTTAGCGAAGATTTGTATTTACTCACCTTTCAATTTTGATTTACAATTTGACTTATAAAATGATGGTAAGCAAATAAAATGAAAACAAATGACCTCAATAATTAAAGGAAAAACCCTATGAAAGTTATATATAAAAAAACTAGCTCGAGTAAACCCAAGATTGCGTGATAAATATATAACATGGATAATATGAAGCAAGCCAAGTAGGATTAACCCAAAAAAAACTGTGATATAGATAATAATATTAGGGTAACCTCACAAATCATTGTTTTAGGTTTCAACAAAAATAAGAGAAGAAATGACTAGGTAAAAAAAATGGGTTGACTTGTAACCCAATCACCTTTGAAAAAACCATTTTAAACTCGTTGTTCATTTTTTTAATGATATAATTTTATCTTTTAAAAACAAATAGGTCGAGTTGTGTTAACGCGGTTCAACCAACCTAAACCTTGACCAAGGACTTTTCTTGAGTTAAGTTTGAGACCTATATGATAAATAATTGCTAAAACTCGTGAAATCAACCATTAAATCATAAGCACTATACATGAAAAAAGTATTATGATTTAAATTCTCAATAAATCAAATGTTGAAAAATAAAATAAAGAGAAAAATTCAATCACATAAGAAGACAAAAGAATAACAATTAAAAGAATAATAGTGAGAATTGAGATAATAAATAAATAAAATAGAGGGCAAGAACAATTATTTTTCTAGAGGGTTAAATTGAAAACAAAAACAATAATAAAAAGACAAAAAAAAAATCAAAGGAATGAGGAGCAAATTAAAGGAAACAAAAATCATTCACTTGGATTGAAAAGTGAAATTAAAAACTGCCAAAACCTTGACAAAAATGCCAAATTAGAGATTAAAAAAATACTAGATTGAAAAACATTATGCATGAAAAATTAGAATTGAGGATTAAATTGAAAATAAATTAAACTTGATAAAAAAGTTCAAGAGAAAATACTAAAAGTAAAAAGAATATAAATTGAAGTTGAAATGCTAAGAGCAAAAAGGATCAATTAAATCCAGAGGAAAAGGGGTTTAGATTTTATTAATTAATGATTAAAATATCGATCCAAACTATGAAATAAGAATTCAATGAACCTCTCAACATTGATAAAATGCGTCTGATCGTAGTGAAAGAGAGAAAAACAAGAACATAAGACAGGGACGTGTCCAGGCGGTTAAGTTCGGTCATACAATGTTGCTAGGCATAGGCTTTCCATGAACCGACCACATTATGCCACGTGGTAGCTGGGGGGGGTCAAAGAAGCCTTAACCATTAAGAAAGTACCGTGGCGAGCCCTCGTGCCATTGGCTATGTTGACTCATGGGGGCATGGCGCTTGGGAGCTGGAAGAGACCACACCAGCTATATATACTTGAGGTGGCACATTTTGTTTGTCTTTGCTCTCCGTCCATCTGCTTCCTCACCCACTTTCAAGCACTATCTTCACGTGCCTGTCTCGTGTCACTTGACGGGGTGTATTTTTTTTTCGTGTATCTCAAAGGTGCTTTCAGACCTGTTATTGAGATTAATAACATGTTAATTAATACATTTCAAAAATATTTTTATTTTTATTTTATTTTAAGTTATTTTTTATGTTTATATATTATTTTCAAAAGTTATTTTTTAATAATAACAAAATATTATTTTGATGTATTTTTAAACAAAAAATATTTTTAATAACAATTTCAATTACACTCTCATATATTCTGGTAAGTTTTCAAACAATAAAGTAAATTAATAAAAAAAGGGGTTATCTTATACATTTTCATAGCCCATTTGTATCCCAAAATTTTCACGTGTTTCAAAAAATGTGAAGTTTTTCAAAATAGATTTTAATAAAATTTAGTCAATTTTCATTATTTTATATTTAACTATTTTTTTGTATGATAAAATATAAAACTTAGTGGATAAAATAAAAGACAAGAAAAAAAAGACGGAGAACTAAGGAAGTATAATAGAGGATAAGACAAATGAGAAGAATAAATAAATAGGAGAACTAAGAAAAATTAAAATAATATAGATTGATTCTAGTTCAAGAGAAAAAATATAATTATATAATATTATTTCTTTGAATTCAACATTTGTATTTTAAAAGTGAGGACTGTATCAAGTTTCTATATTATTGCTTTAGGTCATAATAATTATTTGTTTAGCTATAAAGACTAAAAAAAAAACATGTTTTTTTTGTTAAGATAAGTATCTAGCATGAAAACACAACACGTTTATTTTATTATAAAATATAAAAATAATATAATTTATTTTAGGTATGATTTTGTTTTTTAAAAAAACGTTTTTACATGTAGCTTGATGAGATATCCATGACGACAGTATTCAAACTTTTTACAAATATGCATAAAGGATGAGGATAACTCCTAGGGGTAATTTTAGGAAAACAAATCCCTCCAACTAATAATTTTAAGATTTAAATTAGTTTATTCTGAGGAGATTTATCCTGTTTTTGATACAATATATGTATTTACAGGAAATAAATCTTTTTAATTGACAATTCTACAGTTCAAAATCATGAAATTGAGAGAAAACTCACCTACTTCATCACGGTTAAAACAAAGTTCATATTTAGAGTTATATAATTTTTTTCATGTGATTTTTAAAAGTATATTTGTCTTGGAAAAAATATTAAATTATTTTTATATAATTTTTATTAATTAATGTTAAAAATAAAAATATAAAAGCTATTTTTTTATGTATTTTGGAATAAAATATATTAAAAAAACATTATGCATCACAATCTCAATCACACATTAAATAAAGAAACTTCTAATAGTCTAATAATCATCCTCAGTAATATTTGACCCACAAAATTGAGAATGAGTAATGAATATTTTTACAATAATTCGATGTCATTATAGGTTATATTATAAAGTAGTTCAAAATAAATTATAGATTACAAGTATTACAAAAAAGCTAAAACAGCTCGGGGTGGCTACTGTATACCGTGACTCATTGCCACTATTCATTGGCAATTTGTCACGGTGAATCGCGGGTGTATGTGCTTTTTTTTGTTTTACTTTTTGAACAGTGTATTAACGAAAAAGCCCCCCCCCCCCCCGAAAAAGACAAAAAACACCGCCGGTTTCAGGGGCTGAACTGTCATTGATCGTTTCGGTCCGATCCGGCTCGGTTCGGCCGACCAGTTTTTTTAGTTTTTTAATATTATATTGAACAGTGTATTAACGATATTGTCCCTCGAAAAAGACAAAAAACAGGCATGGGGTCAGGGGCGTTCTGGTAATTAGCCATTTTAATTTTATTTTCCGTTGACAGCTGTCGGCACGTCCCGCGACGCGCTGTTCGTTTAAACGCTCCCGCGTTTTTGAGCGGCGTGTGCGGCTTACTCCGGTATCGGAAAATACCCAAACAACGTCTAGAATGATTTTCAGGGATGTTCTCTTTCACATGGGGCGGCGCGTGTGTCACTATGATGTTCGTATACGGGATGTGCTCTTGCGCAACATGATGTCAGCTAAGCTGTTTTTTTGTCAAAGTTCATTTCAGTCCCTGAACATTATAATTTGTTTTTCTTGCCTTTAATGCTATTATATATGTTTTGATTTGTTTCAATTTCATGTTTCAATTGAAATTGATTATATCTTGAAGTTTCAAATCGGTCCTCATGCTTTTAATTTTTTGGATTGGGCCGGAATTCTATATAATTTCGGTTTCAAAGTTTTCATTGATTTCAATTTCATCCTTCCATGCAAATTTATTATAAATCCTTAATATTTTCAGTATCAAAGTTTGATTTCTTTCAATTTTATCCTTCTATGCAATTTTTTATTTCGGTCTTAATTTTTTTTCAGGTTTTGTTTTAAATTATAGAATTTCAATATTTAGATTTACTTCAATTTTTTCCTTTAAATTAAATATATTATTTAAAGTATGTCAAATTAATTATATATTTGTATATTTGTGTCAAATTAAAGTATGTAAAACTAATTAGATGTTTTAATATTTATTGGATGTTATCGCCTAAAAATATTTAGATAGAGAAAAATAATGACCTAGAATACAATTATATATTTTGCTATTTTTAATACTAGGGGGTGTTGAGCTATTTTATTACATTAAATTTCACTTAAATAAAATTAAATTTCGCATAAGTGTCAAATATTTTGCCTGTTTTGACTATACTGTTCTTTTTAGACGATAAATAAATAATATTGCAGGAAAAAACTTTTTTATTTCTTTTTTCAAAAAAATTGCAATATATTGTATTTATGATGTGTTTTATTTAATATAACTGGGGAAAACAGACAACTAATATTTATTTTTTTTACAAATTCATCTAGGTTATCTACAATTAAAAACTATAAAAATCACTTTTCATTTCGATCACACTATAGATTATGTGAGTCTAAGTATATGTGTTGAATATTTATTGAATATTATCCCCTAAAAATATATCAAGAGAGAAAAAAATGACCAACGATTTCTTGCAAAAAAAATTAATATCGGTATTCTTAAATATATTTAATATAATAATATGATGAATAAATCTTATAAAAAAACTTTAGCTTTGAATTTAAATTTATATTTTAGACTCCTTTTGTTTTTCCTTTTAAGAAACGGTGACCTTTTTTTCACATGTATTTTTTATTTTTTACCGTCCAAGTAAGTTGTTATTTTTTAATCAATTTTTTTTTTGTGTTTTTTTTAATTAGAGTATCCGTGGCAATAAATTCCTAATGAATCATTTCACCTTCTTAGCAAATTTTTTAACAAATATTTTTTAGCAATAGCAATATTCAATCACATTGTGGTTGAAAAAAATCATTTTGAATGAATTTTATCAATTATAATTATACGAATTAAATATTAAAATTACAAAATATAACATTTTTAAAATCAATTAATTCTTTATAGAGATAAAAAAAACCCGGTGAAACGGGCAAATCGGCTCGTATTAACTAGCATAAATTCACTCCTTTAAATAATAGTTTTGAAAAATCTACATTTTTTTTTAAATAATAACTTAAAAATACATTTTTCTTAAAACAGTTTTCAGCAAGTTAGTCTAAAGATTAGAGCAAAGTCAATAACACTGACCAATAGAAAGTTGACACTCCTTTAGGAAATCTTTTATTTGATGGGCCATTATTGATGACGAATGATTAACAGGAAGCGCGATCCTGCGGGACCCAGATGACCATATCCCATTTTTGGAATTTTATACAAGACGCGTGGCGCATGGAGAGAGCAACTCCAAATGAAGTGGAACCCATCATAGCATAATAGAAAGGAGAGGGTGGTCCCCACCGTCCCTCGTCTGTGGGGCAACGTAAAGGAGCATCTTTCTCCCTCTATCTTTTGTCACTTCACTTTTGAGTGGGGACCCGTCCTCGTTTTCTGGATCCACGTGGAAAGTGTAGGGAGTTGAGAGGGGCACGTGTTAGCATCCCAATGCATCGCTCATTTTATTTTATTTTATTCTTAGAAAAAGTGTATTTCAGCTCACATGATCACGAGGGAAGGCTACACCTCATTCGCGTTGAGCTATAATAGGGTGCTCATCTGGCGTACACAATCATCATGGACGGGACGTTGAACCCATCTCTAAATAAGATTGAGAACACGTGTCAATGCAGCAGTTGTTCAGAATAGTAAGACTCTATGCTATTGGATGAAAATAAGGAATATATTATTGGAATATTTTATTTTATTTTATCAATTGATAAGTCTTATACACAAGTGGGCTGAGTCGACGAGAGAACTGTGAAGTGACACCTGTCCATAACAATCCGAAAGGTCACTGTCCCTTGCGCATCTCCATTGGAGACGCTGAATGAAAACTACACATTGTTATTTACTTGTTTCAATAATAGAGGTAAATGAAATATTTTTTTATTTAATTTGTTTTTACTTTTACAGTAATATCTTTATCTCATGTATTATAGATGTAACGATCTGACTTACCGCGTGTTGCGCGTGTTGCGCTGAATTTTTTTCCATGTGCAAAAATAATTGATTTTTTATGTGTTTTAATTTTTAAAAAATTATTTTTTGATATTTACACATCAAAATCAACTAGAAATATTTTTTTCTATGTACAAAATTAATTTATTTTTTACGTGTTTTATTTTTTTTAATTTAAAATTTAAAAAATTTAAAATTTGCAGTGATTTCCACACGCATTACCAAACACTCTTATCATATCACACCAGAATCACAGTTCAATCCATTTTTTTAAATAGTAATGAACAAAAAAAACCACAGGTCAAATCATTGTTTATTACTGTTTGAATTTGCGATTCCTTTGGCTATGTATAAAATAATAGTAATGGTGCTCGTAAGTTAGCTTGGACATTCTAGTTATAAAAAATTTTATAAGTTGAAAAAAAAGTCCAAGGATTATTCGTGGCACGTGTAACCTACCCTGGTTGTATATATATATATGTGAGAAAAAAATGTGTGTGTGTGCTGTGAGAAATTGCAGTGACTAGGAAACCCACAATTATAAAAAAACCCAAAAACATAAGCTTGAAAAGAACAAGAGGAAAACACATTTTCAAACATTAATAAATAGAGAAAATTGTTTTAAAAAAATAAGTTTAGAGATTTATTGTGATGCGCATAATTTGATTCGGCTACCCCAGTTATAAAAAAATGAATGAAAATAAAAACATGTCAAACACTAATGAACAATAGAAAACACTGTTCTTTACTCAAAAATCAGTTTCGGTGGCAGGGGGACTTGAACTCCCACGACCTACCACGTACATGCCACCATTATCACTCGGCCAAATGACTTATTATTCGTATTCCAAAAAGTCGTTGCCACTTGGGCGCAGTCCTACCACCCAGCCAAGCAACTTCTTTAGTCAGTTGTAGTATACGAATAATAATAATAATAATATAATTTTATAATTTAATTATTCCAAAAATTCGTAGCTATAGAGATTCGAACAAGGGGGCGCGGTCTAACCACCAAGCCAAACGATTTATTTGTTTAGTTGTAGTGTACAAATAATTAAAATATTATTGAGTAATTTGAGTGCTCCCGTCCACAGTGATCTGTGTCTAGGTGAACAATGCAAAACACTGTTATTTTAACTTATAAAAGAAATTTATAAGTGGAAAAAAATAAAAAAAAAGTTAAAATGAGTCAAAGGATTATACGTGACGTGTGTAAGCTACCACGGTTATAAAAGAAATGTACACGCGGGGAAAAAATTATGGTGCACGTAAACTGAGTTAGACACCGTGATTATAAAAAAAGACCAATAAATAAAGGGAAAAGTACATTTTAAAATAGTAATGAACAATAAAAATAAAAAAAAAGTTCACAGATTTGTCTTGATGTACCGGACACTTTGGTTATTAAAAAAAAAGGAAGCCCGGAAAAAAAAAGAGATTATGCTTTCCAACAGTGATTTCACTGTTCAGCATACAAAATTGCGCTGTTGAGATTTGAACTCCCGTGCCCCACCGCGAATCTTCGTTGCAACCGTTCGGCCAAGGACTTGTTTGTGCACATATTTGATACAAATATTAATAAATAAAATAAATGTTCCAAAATTTAGTTGTTAGTGTGATTCGAACTCCTGCGCCTAGCGTCCCTTGGGTGATCTGTAAACACTCAGCCGAGCAGATTCTTTGGTCATCGGTAGTATCTAAATGATAATATTATGATTAATTAATCTCACTATTCAAGTCCACAGTGATCCGAGTCTACATGAACAGTGATAAATGCACAGTAAAACCGCGATCTGTTTTAGATTTATAGATAACAAGTTTACTTAAACTGATTCAAGTTATTTTATTTAATATTGGACTCCTAAATTATAGTATAAGTCTACAGCTTGATATTATATAATTTACTGGGAAAATATATGATAAAATCATAGATATTTTTGAAAATATTTCAGCCCATTTGATGTTTTTTGGATTTTGTGTAGTTTTATCATTTTTTTAATATTATCTTAGTATTATTTTATTTTGATACTATATTATTTGAGTTGAGCTAGACTGAGCTGTGTTGGTCCAGCAGGGCGTCGAATCTGGCCCAACCATTCTCAATAATTGTTGATAAAAGCCAACAATTGCAGGACCGTGAATTAATTCACGTTTTGTATGCGCAAAAGGGTGTAAAGCAAGAGAAAAAGAGAACGTAATAGATGAACTCACCTAGGTTGGAGAACGTGTTGTTTGTGGATAAAAAGTTCAATCGGTGGCTCACGGAGGTGCGAAGGGCTGGTGGTGGCCCTTGGAAGAAAGGCCTGCAGTGGAGAGGAAAATCTTGTAGAAGGTGGTGGTGGTCGATTGGTGGTCATGCTGGTGATTTATGGTGGAGATGTCAGTGGATAAACTATTTTTTCACCAACTTTGAACCAAAATTTCTCGATGATCGGAGTACGGAAATTATCCCTATTTATAGATGGTGGAAGAGAAAAATCTTAATTGTTTTAGTAAATTTTAAATATAATTAGTGAACCAAACTTTTTTTTTTCTTTTTATAATGATATCGTTTTTCTCTTAAATTTAAGGATTTTGACTAAAGTTCAATTTAATTCTTTAATTCTTTAATTGTTTTTAATTGCACCCCTATTTAATTATAAACTTTTAACCTAATGCAATTGTGTCATTGCTGAAATTCAATATTAGCCTTGAATTCCAACACCTTTTTCATTATAGTCCTTAGTTGAAAATTATGCAATTTAACTCGTAATTAAAAATTACATTTTTATGGTTGGTACGTGACTCATATATTGGAGCAATTTTGTAATTTCAAAACTGTAAGTATTCTTTTTAGTTTCATCATTACACAATCTAATTTTTTTTCCAAGTATATTTTGTTAGAGTATAATATAATCATATTATGGGACCTCACCTACAAACTTGAGTTTTTAGGTGAGATGATTTTTTAATATGGTATCAGAGACTTGTTGACTTATCAGTCACGAGTTCGAATCTCAGTACCCTTATTCTATTTGATAAAAAAAATCAAGCACAAGACAATGTGGATCTGTGCAAATTTCAAACCCAAAAGGCTTTCATTTGAGAAAATATATTAGAGTATAATATAATCATATTATAAACTCACTCAAAACTCTATTAGTAGAATATATTAAAATAAAAAAACAATTCATTAATCAGATGTTTTTTTGTACATGAACAGGTGCTATGACGACGTTGAAGCTGCCCATGCCATAAAGGTGATGAATCGATTAACAAGTTTAATCTCAATATCGATCTTGATTTTAAGTGGCAATGCATCATGCATCATAGACTCTCTGTCACTCTCTCACTTGCGAGCGTGCAATCACAACCTATTAATGTCTGAACCTTCCTTGGATAAGAACAAGACTGCGCAAGCCCAATTGTCGTCGTCCACGTAACCCAAGTTGAGTTCGAAGATGGTGATTCAGGTTTGCCACTAGCCTTTTCTCACTGAAGAGAATACCAAGTCAGATCAGGAATGTAGGAAGGTGGAGTAGTCTCTTGTCACAATAAGAGTCTCGACAGCAAAGATGAGAATGAATGAGTGACCCATAAAATTTATAAATAGGACTTTGCCCTAATTTTTCCCTGATTAGAATATCTCCACCAATAAAAAGACTACACGTCATCTTCAACCCTTGATCTCAAATTGATGCACAAAGGTCTTTCCCTTACCTCCTCCTTATATGTAGATGCACTGCTATAAATGAAACCTCGCAAGTTTCCCCTAGAAGTGTCGTCATGTCCAGGCCAAGGAACTACTAGAAAATAAATACATAAATATATGAAACTAGAAAAAAAGATGGGATATGATGAAATTGGTAGACGTTGCAAACTTTAATTGGATTGAGTCTTGATATGGAAACTTACTAATTGGTAACTTTTTAGTTCATAGAAACCTTGAAAAAAAAGAGCAATTATGAGTTATACAAATGGAACCTAACCATACATGAACCTGAGTTATATCTTTCAAATCATTTACACTAACAAACCATCATTTTCCTCCGAAAGGGAGTTTTAGTAAATAACCAAAAATAACATTTGGGCTGAAACAGCAAACTGTAGCCCGTAAAGCAGCTGGGAGAATACTTTGAACGAATGTTTAATGGGAAAGGAACTGGTGGGGGATAAAGAAACCATTACAATTCCTTGTTAAACCCACCTTTTATGAATAATTTCCCTTCGCAGTTGCGATTTGTTTTACTTGAGCTTTGCTCTCTGCCTTCATCGTATTTGATTAAAACTGAAGAGAATTACCCCAGTTTGGGATGCTCCGGGACTAGTCTGTGATCTGGGCTACGAATAATTAAGAACTATCTTGGTTCTAATTCTGTTCTGGCTTCTCCCACGATGAATGAAAATTTCGATCTTAGTTGTTCCTATCTTGGTTCTAGGTCTACTAAGGACTATATATATAAATGAATGGGACCATGCAAACAAAAATGCTCCTTCCCCATATGGAGTTTGAAATACAAAGTCAATCATTCAGTGAATGATAATGCCACTTATAATTAAAGCTCTTTAATCAAGTGCACGATCGTGATAGAACTCAAGAAAAAAGGCCCGGCTAACTCTATACCAGTAGTCACGGGCGTTTCTGGACTGAGAAATGCATCTTGCTTTGTGATAACCTATACAATTTGCTTTGATTATTGAGAAATGCTAAGGGGAAGGAATCCTTGTACAGCCGAGTAAACACTTAAAAGATTTAGTCTATATAGCAGACTTTTAAGATTCAGAATTAGGTAATCCTAATGGGAATATGCTAGTGCAATGGTAACCACGAGGAATGAAAGCCAGAAGCACTAGATAGGTGAAGAGCAGCGTTTTCTAAAAAAACTAGATGGCTATCAAAATGTAGGTTTTATATCCAAGTGGTAGTATCAGCTATTCCTTCAGCTATTGTTCTTTGGAAAATGATCGGGTCTAGCACATTCCTCGAAAAAAGTATGGATGAGATCTCTATCTACCAAAATTTTTACTTCTAGTTCCAGGAATGAACCATTAAGTCCTCTAGTTGGATAGAACATACAAAGAGAACCATGAAATTTTGTTGCACCTAACATCATGAAAATCAAGAAAAAAAAAATCTTTTGGTTTGTTCTTTTGATAAGTGGTTAAACATGTGAATTTGAGTCATTATTTAGTATTATTAATTAAGAATTCTAATTAATGTTCTTAGATCTATGATAAGAGATAAGTTATATATATAAAAAAGAAAATATTCTCAAAGAACCATCTCACCTAAGAACTTAAACTATTAGGTGAAGTCTATGATTTACATTATTCTCTATAACACCCTCTCAAGTGAAAGTCTTTTGGGCTTGAAATTTGCACAGACTCATACCTGTGATTAATTTTTATCAAATAGAATGAGAGTGATGAGATTTGAACTCGTGACCGTTAGGTCAACAACGTTCTGATACCATGTCAAAAAACCATCTAATTTAAAAGATTAAGCTATTAGGTGAGACTCCAGAATATAATTTATATTATTCTCTAATAAATATCACCATTAAAATATTATATATGAGGTAGGCTGCATTGTCAGATTTGTTTTAATTAACAATTGTTAATTACTGTGGTTTATTTACATGATAATAATAAGTATATCACAATAATTTAAACTGCGGTAAAGGGTTCACGCCTAATATTTCTAAGATTATGAAGGTTATGTCGCTTCTAATTACTTGGTGAATTGACAATTTTAAGCTGGTAATCTCAAATCATAACTCATATTATATTTTTTTTTCTAGAAGAAAGGAGAATCCTAATAAAAAAAAAACATCTAGGTGAACGAACACGTGAAAGATTCGATGCATAAGACTATTCTTAAGACATAATCGCTACTACAACCAATCCATTAAAAGATTAAGGCAATGCCAAATACAAATGCAAAAAGATTAGAAGCAAGGCTAATACCTTAGAAAAGCCTAGCCAGAACAAAATGCTTTTTTGGACAACTCTCTCATTTTTTATTTTAAGATTTCTCGCTTGCTGTCAACTGAAGATACAATATATCTCCTCCTCCTTCTTCTCCCCTATCCTGCTCGATGGATCTTCATATGTCTAGTTATGAGGTATAATTGGCCATGAACGAGAGTGCGCCAAGTAGGGTATCCTTGAGAGATGGTGGTCGATTATTAAGTTTTTTATATATGCCCGTATAATTATGAGTCCAACTTCATCAGGTTCAAAGTATGGATAGTATGATTCATGATATAAAGTAGAATCTATTTTGATGATCAAATCTCTTTATGTGTTTGATGTTATGTTGTGTTTTCTATGTTGATTGCTTTGATTTTATTTCATGAGTAGAGTCCTGAGACTGTTATATTTTAAGAATGAGATTTATTATTGCATTTTCTATTTATTTTTCCAATGAAAATTCCAATCAATTAATATTATAACCCTTATTTATTTGGTCCTAAGGTTAGAATTCCTTTGTAATTGTATCCTGGTTGGATAAATAGATAATGCATCATCATATTTTATTTTCCTTAATATCTTTAACTCTTCTACTTTTATCTATATTCTTAAATCTACAATATGAGTTGATCTTCCATTTTCCATCTAGCTACTACTTAGTTAGTTATGTCACCTATAAGATGAATTCAATTATTCTTTTATTAGTTAACATTCTATAGCACCTGAAATAATTGTAAATATTACATTTCTATCGATCTCTTATTCATGATGTTAAATCTTTTATTTTGCATGGTATTTTATTTATTCACTTGAATTTATGAATGTGTTGGTTCGTTAAATTTAAATTTGTCTTATCCTATAGTTCAGTCTTTATTTCACTTTGCAACCAATTTTTTGAATATTATAATTCCAACCTAGGTCAAAGAAAATATCAAGAAGTCAATGAAATGACTATAATGCATATATATATATATATATATATATATATATATATATATATATATATATATATATATATTACAGGAAGCTAACCATTATAATCAAACATAATTTTGCCTTTATCGTCACGTTCTATTCTTGTGTTTTGTAATTCTTAAATAATTTTTACTTAAGAAAAATACTAGAAAATCAACTGCTTAGAGCTGAAAATGTGAATACTAAAGGAATAATAGCCCTAAGCAATTAGATTTTCTATTTAATTGGTAAATTTAATTACTTGGCAATTTTTTGGTGAAACTTTCAACTAATAAGTACCCTCTTCTTGCGTTTTTATTTTTCGGCTAATGGACTTTGGATGTAGTTATTTTCCATATGCTGTTCATTTTGCAGAGAAATAGAATTTCTTTTGTCTGTTTGTTTGTTGATATAGACTAGGAGAAGGCTTCTAAGTTTTGTTGGGCAGGATCGTAATGCTTTTAAAGTCTTTGAAGCAAACCTTTCACCTGCTGCTTTGATTGCAAGAAGCCAAGAATCTTTCCGCAGTTGACACATTCCCTTTATATATTGCAAGACCCCACAGGAAGATAGAGCTCATTCCCTTTCCCCATCACAAGCTCTCTAAATGTTGCAGAAGTATTCTAGGTGAAAACTGGTTTTGTGACATATGAATAGTGTAAAAATTGGCTGTGTGGCTTGTGTATTTCTTACATGTTTATTTGATGGAATTAAGGTGAAAAGGGAAAAAGGATATGTTGGGGAGGTAAATAATGGTTGATTGTAATTAGATATGGTGTGAGAAAATGGTAATCTTTCTTAAAAATAAAATTTATGGTATGTTTGTTATTATTGAAAATTTTAACAAAAACAAACGTGACGATCACTTATTTTTATTTTTATTATTTTCAGGTTTGATAGGCTTTTTAGTTATTATTTAAAATATAATTTTTGTCTTGTAAATATATAGATTTTTTTATTGTCTTTTTTTGGTGCTTAACTCCTGAGAATATAAAGTTTGTCTTAAAAAATAAGGTTGTAATTAATGTATAGTTTTAAAAACTTGGTTGAAAACGAAAAACCAAGCTACAATATGGTCAAAATATTTTTTTTATTATTGAAAACATACTTTCTTCTTCCTCTCTTCCCAAGTAAAGCTAATTTGAGCTGGCTTCCGTCATAGTCCCATCACGTATTAGTAGAGATCTTCATACTTATTTTTTAATGAATTCAAATGGTTTTTTTCTCCAAATTAAATTATTTTAGATAGAATATTACAGGATGATCATATATATATATATATATGGGGTTTGGTCAAGAACAATGATATCCATGGTTATAATATATGTTGCAAGGAAATGATTTTCAATTAAATGGGAGCTGAGAAATTGAGTACACATAACAAAAAATGTTGTCCTATTCCTGCTCAAGCACAGATTTATGATCGAAGAGAAATACAATTATCAAGGCAAAAAAAAAAAATGTAAATAAAACAAATCTGATAACAAATGTGACAACATGAAATATTTCCAGGCCTCAATTATATTTTTCTTGAGGATATGTAGAGTCTATGATCACCTGACCGAACGCAACCTCGGCCTCGAATTGACACTGCGTGGATTCGCAGGAGGAGCAATGAATTCTGCATACATATCCATGAAAAACTTGTCAACAATATCAAGATAGGCTGGACATGTAAGGCGTGAATAATAATGGAGAACTTCTTCGATATCTAATACATGCTCTACGTTGCTAACATCCATCATCTCTAGCTCCTTTAACTTTTGGGCCACCAAGAAACTCCTCCCCTCACCTGTAATGTTCTTAGAACCTGAATTATCATCCAGTGGTGATCTTTTCCTGGCATAAGAACTCTTGATCATTTCATTGTTAGGATCATCGTATGTATAGTCCTGCTCTCTCCTTCGTAAGAACTGATAATTCTTGACAGCGGTTGCCTTCGACAAATTCATGAAACCTGAATTTAGGCCGTGATCTCTTTCTTGTTTTGCCGACGAAGAAGACGAGGCTGTTGCTGTCTTCTTCTTGTCCCTCTTTGATTTCTCTTTATCTGTGTCGTCCCACCTGCCGGTGAAGTCTCTGTACAAGTTGGCCGAGTCTTTGTTTCTTTCGGCCTTCATGCCAATGCCAACATCGAAAGAAGAATTATGAGGGTTATTGCGGGCGCCAGTAGGTTTCCGTATCTTCTGGTAAGGATCACCAGAGAAAAAAGACTTGAACCTTTGTACGGTTTTTTGAAAGAACTTTTTGGTGGTGCATAAGGAATTTCCAAGCAACATTGATGGTGTCATTCGGTGGTTCTTGGTGGGCTGGTAGGAGTTGGCAAGGTACCTTCGTTTTCTTCAAACCTACAGGAAAAGACACGGAAATCTCTCTATCTGTTCTTTTGGCTTCTTCTGCAGGAGATGATCTCTGAGAAGTTTCTTTTTTTATACAGGCAGGAGAGGTGGAGGAGCCATTAGAGTCTGTTTAAAATTCTTAACGATCGAAGCAAATTCCCAGCTAGATCGTTCTCTGGGTTCCACCTTGTAGTACTTATTTGCCTTCACACGCTCCGATTCTTCTCTTTATGTCTGGTATCTGCTACAGATGAGTCCCCACTCTTTCAAACATTAGAAGATATCGAAGAAATGTATGGAAAAGCTTGTGATTGTTTCTTAGCTATGATGAGATAGTTTCCTCACTTTTACTTTAGAGAGGGTGGTGGAGCAAGTTGGTGTCTGGCCTCTTTTGGAGAAGGAAAGGAGCGGGTGTGGTGGTTGAATTGTGGCTTTCTCTTCTCCTCCATCGCTTGCTAGTGTGATTCTCAGCATTACGAGTGCTTAATCATGCCCACGTCTACCTAGTCTCTGTATTGTATTTAATATATATATATTAAGTATTTATTTTTTATATATGTTTCATCGGGCTGATATTATTAATTTTAATTATTAAATCTATAGAACGTTGGCAATTATTGCTACGAATTGTTTTTTTGTTAATGTGGATTCCAAGTCAATTTTTTTATGCTAATAAGGATATTCCAAGTGTTTTTTTTCTATTAATTAAAAAGGAAAAAAGGGAGTATTACTAATGCAATTTCTATTTTGAGGTGAAAGTTTGAACCTCAATATACATTTGATGGAGATATCAAAACTACTTTTCTTTATGGTCACTTCAATTATTTTGCACCACTTATCTCTTGACTATCACCACCGAGCTATTTTGTGTGTTTTGAAAATAATTTTTAATGAAATAAATTTATTTTAGATTACTTTATGTTAAAAAATAATTTTTGAAATATAAAACAATTTTTTTTTTAAGAGAATATATATTTTAAAGAACAATCACGGTTATATTTTCAAATATACTACTAATTTTGTTTCTAGTGTTTTTGTTTTTAGTGTCTTGTAAAGTTTTATTTTATGTTAAAAATAATAAAATTATTTTAAGTTATGAAATACTTTTAATTTTTAAATACCACCTATCTTTAAATTCATTATTTAAATACCACCTATCTTTAAATTCATTATTTAAATACCACCTAACTTTAAATTCATTAAATTGACGATGCACAATAGCACATTAACATATAGATATTCCGTAAATCACGGAATGACTTTTAATTTGTATGGTTCTACTTTTCATTTATTAAAAATGGATCCCATTACAAAAAGTCAGAATATATACTAATTTCTTATTCGAAAACTGAATTCTTTTTAGCAATTGGATTTTATGAGCTATGATTTTCAATAATATGGAGGATTAGGTAATGATATTATTTTTGTTGTATTATAAGAATAAGATGCATAAAGACATGAGATAATGACAAAGAACTTATAATCTGTATAGCAATAATGTGCAAGAATAAATTGCAAATCATTTTACTTGTGATAAAATTATTGGAGGGTGAGCTTGTTAATAAATTTAAATATAATGAAAAATGTTGAAATATAGTCTTTTATTTCAATATAGCCATTTATTACTATAATAGGGAAAATATTTTTGGGTGTTTAAAGTGTATTGTATTTTAGCTAAAATTGTATTGTAATTATTTTCTATATAAACCCCCCATACTGTAACAGTAAAGTAACTGAATATATCAAAATTAAATCAAATTTTATATGGTAACAGGGCAAATCTTGATTTATTTTCCTTTGAATCGTATCGTTGGGAATTTGTTTTCCTCTTCTTTTCTTCTTTTCTGGTTCGAAACTCAGAAATTAATTTTTATAGTGCTCATCAACGATTATTGTTCAGCAAACCCAAAATCAACCCATACACAGAGAAAAAAAAACAAAACAAAAGCTACAATCCCCCCCCCCCCTAGAAAACTAGATTTTCCCGGAAACCCTGTTCATCAAACAAAAAACCTAGTTGTTTTTACTGTTCATCCAACCAAAAAATCAACCCAAAACCGAAAACTAATTTTTCATCCACCAAAAACCCATATAAATTCCTAGAAAAACTCAAAATAACCATAGAAAACAAGCATATTTATCGGTAACAATTTATATATATATATATATATATAAAACAATAATTTAATAATACCATGACATAAAATGAGGTATATATATTAAATACAATTTGGAAAAAAAAATTCAAATAAAAACATTACAATGAATTTGATGAACATAAAAGAAGTGTGAAAGAAATTGTATTGAGATGAACTATGGAGTAACTGATAAGTCAAAGACAATTTACATGTGTGATGACAATAGTTTCATGAAAAAAAGTTCATGAAAAAAGAAAAATGCATCAATAGTTGATGAGGAAATATTGAGTGGAAAATGATATAGATTGTTATGCTTATACAAAATTTAATAATATTTATTTTGTTCATATAGTAGGGAAATATGATAGCCATGAAATGTTAAATACTAATGGTAATTTTTGTGATCATGTGTGTCCTACAAGGACTTTTTTTTAAGGTCTTAGTTCTTATAAAGAAGTTATTGAGCTACCTTGTTTTTCTTATCATATAGGTTGTAATAATTCTAATGATTGTATTGTAAGCAAGTTTATGCATGTATATTATAAGGTGTTGTAACTGTGTTCTCAAGGAACGTGATATGATGTCATAGTGCTTGCAATCTACATATCAGGTCTCGAGTTTAGTTAGGATATGTATCACTTATAAGAGTCTAGAATAGTCGGGGATTTACTCACTTATCTTGGCCTATAAAGTGTGTTTTTCGGAAATAAGGTGTCCCCGCATAAGAAAAAAGGTGTTGTAACTGCAATAATGTGCAAGAATAAATTGCAAATCATTTTACTTGTGATAGAATTATTCAAAATTGGCAAGTCATTGTTGAATTAATAAGAAAAAAATGATATGATTTGGGTGATTAATCTATTCACATTTAAGATTAAATAAAAAACAAATCGGTATACAAAATATCAAACCAATGTGAAATCTCATAAAATTCTCAATTCAGTAAAATAATGGTGATGATGGTTGTCATGACCATGTTTTTTGTGCGTGACCATCCTCTAGATGGGGTAGTTGCGTGAAATTTTTTTAATCATAAAATTATAATTATAATTTTCAGGAGTCGTAACTTAATATACTTGTTTATGATAGAACTTGTTGTACAAGAGGAAGGTATATTGTTGTACAAGAGGAAAACACATCACCCCCAGTGCAGCCCATCTAAGGTAAGCTACATTGTTGTTTGATTGTTTTTCTAGATTAAATTTTTATTTTTCGATCTTTTCTAAGGTTTGAAGTAAATCTCTCTTCGTGAGATAGTCTTTACCTTATTAGGTCAAAAATATAATTGT
This sequence comes from Salix exigua, assembly GCA_032356905.1. Lineage (NCBI taxonomy): Eukaryota > Viridiplantae > Streptophyta > Magnoliopsida > Malpighiales > Salicaceae > Salix > Salix exigua. The sequence continues at coordinate 8,291,535 of CM063605.1, forward strand.
TTTAAGGTTTGAATTTTAACACTACATTTGTTATACTTTTAACATATAAGGATGTAATTACAATGTAGTCTTACACTCTAAATATTAAACATGTAAATAAAATGAACAAAATGGTTTTTGAAAGATTTTGATATTTTACCCTAACTATAACAGATAATCATAAACTCGTTACGATATCTCATTTTTCATTTTAAAATATGAGAAAAGATGCATTTTTTATTTTGTGAAAATATCCTAAAAAGAGTTTAAGGATTTGACCATATACATTAAAATAAAATATTTTAAACAAATAAAATTATGGGCCTACCATGTTGGGCCCCGAAATAGCCTAGCACAACTTTGATTAGGCTAGACGTTAAGTTCAACACAATCTTTTGCCTATTGATCACAATGAATAGTAGCTATACCGAAGGTGAATGAGAGGATACTTGGAGCTACTACTGTGAAGAGGTCGTCCAGCAGGTGGCATAGGAGGTGATGGAAAAGAGAAAGATGGTCGGTGGTTTTATAGGAAAAAGGTTGTTTTTGTTGGAAGATGGTGGAGGAGAGGAATGTTGTTATAGGAATCATGTTTTTGGGGCACCGAGAGTTGGAGGTGGAATGGTGGAAGAGGTGGGAGGAAAAAGCAATATGTAAGAAAACTAATTTTAGTCCTTTAAAAAGCAAGATTGGTCATGTACAGTCGCAATAAGTCATAAGTAAGATAATTGAGAAAGTGGTGAAAAAATGATAGAAAAGACTTGATTAGCAAAAATATTAATGAAATGTTGAGATACCTTGAAAGTTAACTTAAAGATGTTAACAGTTTGAGCATCAAACTATAAGCCCTTAATCAAGACTCGATAAATCTTTATTTATTAGGCTAAGTATTTATTAGAATATGTATATAATCTTTTATTTATGGCATATGTATCTTTAGGATAAACTCTTTTTATTGAGTTAGCCAAATTTGTAGCGGAAGGACTCTCCATATTCTTGTATATATTACCTGGAGAATCAATGAGAAGGAAAGGAGATTATTTTCTTTCATGGTATCAAAGCATATCAATATTATCTCATCCATCTAACCCTAGTAGTCGTACCATCTCCTCCATCTTTTTTATCTGCCTCCTGCCACACTTTCTATCTCTAATCTTGTTATTGCTTCACCAAAACCACCATGATAGACTAAACAACTAACCTAGCAGCCTCCCCCTCTTCTCCTTCTCCTCCCAAAATGCATTCCTCTCATCCCATTCTTGTGATATCAAACATCAACACCTTCATCAAAATCACCTTAGACATTGAAAAGAGTCAATATGTTACGTGGTTTGAGCTATTTAAAATACATGCTAGGGCTTATCAAGTTCTTGATCACATCATTCCTCCCACTATAAAAAAGATGAAGCAGGACTCATCTAGTCCAAACACAGATCCTAACCTTCTTTGGTCCCTAGTTGACGCCATTGTTCTACAATGGACTTATGGCATTATTCTAAAGACCTTCTCAATACCATTCTTGAAGGTGATTCCACTGTTGCACTTGTATGGAATAGGTTGAAAGACAACTTCTTAGGCAATATAAACTCTAGGGCTCTATACCTGGAACAAGAGTTTTCAAAAGTTCAAATGTAGATTTTTGTCGATGCATCATCCTATTATCAACACCTTAAGTCCCTCTCAAATCAACTTTCCAACGTTGGCGCTCTTGTCATAAATGAAAGGTTGGTTCTTCAACTCCTTTTGGGATTAACTGATGCATATGCTAGTGTTGGTTCAAAGATTTGCCATGGTGACTTTCTTCCCCCATTTTACAAAGCTCGATTTATGCTTGTTCTGTAGGAGATGGCAAGGATGAAAAAGGTAGCATAGGCTCCCTCCAACTCTACATTCTTCATGTCTCTATTTGAAAATTCTAGTGGACATACGGCTGCCAATCAATTCCACCACTTTCACAACCAAAATTACAACTGCAACTCCACCAATCGCATTGGCAGAGGAGGTGGTGGTGGTGCCCATGGTAGCAAGGGCAAAGAAAGAGGTGTTTTCCATGGAGGCCAATAACACCAACATCAACACAACACAACTTGGCAGCCGATGTGGCAGCAACACGCCTCCATGTCCATACCTAACGGCAACCCAATTGCAAACCTAGCCCACTTCTCAATGCCAGCAAAGCCTTAGTAGGCCTCTATGGCAGCAACAACACCGCATGCCCAATCATTGTATGCTCTGACCAATATTCAAGCAGCTATGCATACACTCTCAATGGTTCCTCTTGTTGATCAATGCTACATGGATACTAAAGCCACATTTCACATGACCGCAAATGGAGGTAATCTTATGTCTTATTTCAATATGAGAAATAATCATAATATTACTGTTGGTAGTGGCCATAATATTCCAATTATTGTTTGTGGAAACGCATTATTACCTAACCCTAATTCTCCACTCACTTTGAATAATGTCTTGCATGCCCCGAACTTCATTAAAAATCTTCTTTCTTTGAGAAAATTCACCATTGACAATAATGTTTCTGTTGAATTTGATCCTTTCGGTTTTTCTAGTGAAGGATTTTCCAACGGGGATGCCTTTAATGAGATGTAATAGCTCGAGTGACTTATATCAAGTTACCACAAGACCACCTCTTGGATTTTCAACACCATCTGCTTTTACTGTTTTATCTCCTGATTATGGCATAGTCATTTAGGACATTCAAGAGCTCCTATTTTAAGCTCTCTTCATAAAGACAATTTAATTGTTTGCAACAAATTTCCGAAGAATTTTTTTTTTGCAATTCATGTCCTCTTATCATTCATCTCTCCTTCCCCCCACTAACCAACCCAATCCACCTTCACCTATGGAACCAACCCATGCTTTTTCCCCTTGCCCATCCGCCTCACTCTTCACAAATGACAATAAGATCTTAACATAGTATTTTTAAGCCTTGAAAGTTCCTCAATCTTCATATTTCGGCCAAAAATTCAATTTCTCCTTTCCCACTAATCCCCTTAATGCATTACATGATCATAATTGGAAAATGGCCATGAAAGACAAATACGATGCTCTTATTGAAAATAAGACGCGGGACTTAGTATCCTGTTCATTTAATGTTAATATCATTCGCAGTTTGTAGATTTTCAGGCATAAAAAGAAATTTTATGGTTCTTTTGAGCGATATAAAGCACGACTTGTAGGTGATGGTGCAGGTCAGCAAACGAGTATAGATTGTGGTGAGATTTTTAGTCTGGTGGTCAAACTGGCCACTATTTGAATGGTACTAAGTATTGCTTTATCTAAATCTTGGTGTCTTCATCAGTTAGATGTAAAGAATGTTTTTTTTGCACGGGAATCTCGATGAAACAGTCTATATGCATCAACCTCTAGCTTCTTAAATTCTTGAACACCTAGATTATGTCTGCTTGCTTAAGAAGTCCCTCTATGGGCTTAAGCAACTCCTCGTGCTTGATATCAACGGTTTGTTGATTATGTGTCTACACTGGGGTTCTCTCATAGTATTTCAGATAATTCATTATTTATTTATAGTTAGGGTAATGATATGGCATATATTCTCCTTTATGTGGATGACAGTATTTTTGTTACATCTTCAGCTGCTCTTCGTCAATCCATTATGTCTAAGTTTTTTTTGGAGTTTGCTATGAAAAATCTGGTTCCTCTAAGTTATTTTTTGGGCATCTTTGTTACCACACATTTAGGAGGTATTTTTCTTTCATAAAAGAAATATGCAGAGAAAATCATTGAGCATGTAACGACCCAGATTTAATATATATATATATATATATATCTAACACATATGGTACTGGAAATTAGCGAACCTGATTACCTCACATCATCAGAATACCATCCATACAATCAACATTTCATTAAAAGTGGATCTTACATAAACATGTACTATTATGGTTGCATAATTAGAAATTCATATTAAAAATATACATACATGGACATAAAATTGCATTCCTATACTACTAATAGCCATTACGAATTTACACAAAAGGGTCTAATAAAAGTTATGTGTTCAGTACATTGATTCACGCAAAATACATTGTGATTTAGAATGCATCTACATGATTCCTTGTAAAAGTAGGTTCCCGTGTATCGGGTTCCTTAGACATCTCGTGGATGTGACGTCCCTACAGCAATACAAAACATTTAAGAAAATGTAATTACTTAATAATAATAACGGTAACGAAACGGTCTGACAGTTACAAGAGACATCAACATTTATAATTTCTTCATGTACTTGGTACAAATAGCTTGTAATGCATATAAATGCATCAATTTAACAGTAACATGTCTTGAGACAATAACATGTCTCGAGACAATAACATGTCTCAAGCACTAACAATAACTAGTCAAGCGAGTAACAACTCAAACGATATAGTTCCAAGCAATAACAGATCATCCGAATGCAGTTCCAACGATAGCGGTATGGAAACGATGAATGAACCCTTAAAATCAATCTCGATCCAATCCTACTGGGTCTACAAAATCTTAAACATCGTTCTCAACACAACCATAATTAATAACCCGTCTATCCTCTTAAGGCATATTTACTGAGGTTAATCGTTCATTCACCCCGGTCATCATTTTCAAATGCCATTAGCCAAAGGTAGTCAATCATTCATTCCGGTCATCCATTTGGTTGCCACTAGTCGAAGGTAGTTAATCATTCATTCCGATCATCCATTCGGATGCCATTAGCCGAAGGTAGTCAATCATTCAATCCGGTCATCCATTCGGATGCCATTAGCCGAAACTAATCAATCATTCATACCGCCATTAGTCGAAGCTAATTAATCATTCATGTCGGTCATCCATTCGGATGCCATTAGCCGAAGCTAATCAATCAATCATCAACATTTGCACTTTCAACAATCTGATATAGGTTCTTACATAATAGAGTAATATTCATGTTAAAGTATTTCCTTATTCAATGTATGAAAAAGAAAGGTGCAAGTCACCTACCTACTCCACCCGTGGGTCGTTCCTGTCTCGACTACGGTCAAATCCCGACCGTACCACCTACAACATCAATGGTCATAATCAGTACATTGGTATTTTTGAATCACTTTCATCATCACACTCATTTCAAGAGTTCATATGTTCACATTCAAGTGTTCCACATTTTACAATCTGAATCCATACTAGAAGTTTGGTGATCTTGTTCATGTCAAAGACAAACCCGGAGTGCCATTGCTGAAGAATAATGGCTTTCTCCCTCCCCCAAACATCCAAGGTCCATTTTCAAGAACCTTTTGTAATTCATTTCCTGTTTTGAAAGGAAACATTGAAAGAGCATTGGCCAAGGATGTCACATCCTCAAGGTCAAACCTCTTCCATATCCTGTTAGCAATTGAATTCATAACATGAAAAGAAAACTTATTCTTGAGAAAGAAACCTACCAGGCACCGGCGCCAATCCACAATGGACTTCTCCCATAAACTACCATTCAATTAAAGACGAGAAACAATCAGCTTACGAGGGCGAGGGTTGAGAGTGCACCAAGTGTTAGTGTCAGTAACTTTTATCTTGTCGGCCCAAGCTCCTGTGAAAAGGGGTAGGTTTGGTGGTGCCGGAACTTGTGTGTTTAGTGTTTTGGTGTTGGTTTACTGGGTTTGCATCTATGGTTTTGGCTTTGGGGGTCAAGGTTTTTGGATTGGAAGCCATGTTTGAACACCCAAAAACAATATCAAATCCCACCGTTTAACATGTATATCAACAACGCATGCAACTCATACCCAAATTTCAAATCATTTTAACGGTTAGATCAACCAATATTGGAGTTAAACCGAGACTCGACCTTAAACCGAGAGCTACTGTTCAACATACATATCTCCTTACTGGAATGTCAATTTCTCATCTCCACCGCTCAGAACATTAATCACACTCAGTAGCACCACGTACCCAAATTTCAGCTTCATCCAACGGTGATATAAAGCGCAAATAGCAGGCGTCTCTGACTGGCAAAAGAAAGCAGATTTTGCTATTTCCTTAAAAAGAATACTCACCTCTAACGGAGAAAAACCAGAAGAATCCCTTCGGTGAATATGTAGTAACAACCAAGACAAACACAATACTAAAAAATAATCTTGATACAACGATATGAAAACTCTAAACTCAGTCGGCGGCTCAACACATTTGAAAAGAGTCTCAACAAATTCCAGAATTCATTGAAAATGCAATATTTCTCAAATGGTAAGAGATATTTAAAATCCCTACGGTCATCGTGTAGGTCGTATAATTAAGTACAACTTACCAAACAATCAGAGTAATCCAACGGTGGACGGTGGAGGAACTGTCCGGCAACTCTGACGGGTTTGAGGGGGGTTTCCAGAAATCTTCAGATGATTGGGTTTCTCAAACGGCGGCAGATAATTACAATCCCTCCGGTCAGATGCTAGACAATAGTGAGCTGCCCAACATATCCAAAACTCAGCCTAATCCAACGGTGGCCGGGAGAGATATGGTTGTCGGAGCACAACCCCTTCTTCTCTTTTTCTCTCTAACCGCCCTAACCTATCTCCCCCCATTTCCTTTTAAATGTCTCTTCTTTTTTTTTTCTTCCACCTCTTCTCTTCTTATAATTTAAATCATAATCTTTTTATTTATTTCAATTTCATGCTCCCCTCAACTTATTTTATTTCTCTTTTAATTTAACACTTACATTTATTTCCGGGTTTACTGAGGAGGTCCAGTATGTCCTCTTTTAAACCATCTCCTACACTAGTGGACACAAAAACCAAACTCATTATGTCTTCAGGAAATCCCTATCATGATCCAACTGAGTATCGTAGCCTTGCTGGAGCCCTACAATATTTGACTCTTACCAGATTGGATATTTCCTATGCAGTTCAGCAAATCTGTTTGTTTATGCATGACCCCAGAACTCAATACATGTCTACCTTGAAGCGTATCATTCGCTACATTAAGGGTACTATTGATTTTGTTCTCCATCTTTATCCCTCTTCAGTTCATAATCACATTTCCTACACTGACGCAGATTGGGGTGGATGTCCCGACACGAAACGGTCAACTTCTGGATATTAAGTATATCTTGGGGATAACTTAATCTCTTGGTTTGCAAAAAGACAACCCACCTTGTCTCGATCTAGTGTTGAGGCCGAGTACCGAGGGGTGCCTAATGTCATTTCTGAATCCTGTTGGCTTTAAAACTTCCTTTTGGAGCTACATTGTCTTGTTTCGAAAATCACTTTAGTATATTATGACAATGTAAGTGTAGTGTATCTATCCAACAACCCAGTTCAACATCAATGCACTAAGCATATTGAAATGGATATACATTTTGTGTGAGAGAAAGTCTCTCGTGGTCAAGTTCATATTCTACCGTCCCTTCGTGTTATCAGATCGCTGACATCTTCACTAAGGGACTTCCGCTGCAACTTTTTGATGATTTTCGAGATAATCTCAACGTTCGCCAACCTCTGGTTTCAACTACGAGAGTGTATTAGAATATGTAAATAATCTTTTATTTATGACATATGTATCTTTAGGATAAACTCTCCTTATTGAGTTAACCAAATTTGTAGTCGAAGGACTCTCCATATTCTTGTATATATTAGCTGGAAAATCAATAAGAAGGCAAGGAGATTATTTTCTATCAGTTTTAATTAAGAAATGATAAACAAGGTATAAAATTGTTGGTCAATTGTAATGAACATTTCTAGGTGATTAATTTCATGTCGGGTGAGATGAAAAAATATCAATTCGTGCAGTATTAACTAATGATAAAATGTAAATTTCCTGAACAATTAAAACAATTATTGGAAGGAAGGAATGTTGTAATCTTGAATGATATTACTTGTAAAATAGGAGAAAATTTGAAACAAATTATTGCATGACTCGGTAATTATTTGGGAGTTTGGTTGAGATTGTTTTTAAAAGTATTTTTTTATTAAGAAATGCATCAAAATAATATATTTTTTTAAAAAAATATTTTTGACATCAATAACTGAAAATAATCTAAAACACTAATTTTTTTAATTTAAAATAAAAAATAAAAATAAAAATTATCTTTTTTTTTCAAAAACAATTTTGAAACAATATGAATACATGAATACAGTCTAAGATAAATAGTGGTGTCACAAACAAGGCTTAAGGCATTATGTGGGGGAGGATATAATTACATGGGGACAAAACATGCATGCTCCGTTGTCCAACATGTTCCGAACAAAACAACCCCCCAGGCCATTGTCTTCTTCAATTTTCTTGACCAGAATCATTTTCATGTCCTTGAAAGAAGAGCCTTGAGTGAGAGTGAGAAGAGACATCGGTGGGTGAAGAAGAAGAGTGGAGGGAAAAGAATACCAAGTGAACATAAAAGAAAGCTGAAAGAGAAGAAAAACGGCAAGTGGTGTAGAGAACTCAAATCTTAATTCAAACTTTATGGTTTGATGGCCATCATTGTCTAAATTTTGTTCTTGTTAAAATTGATTAAAAAAAGAAGATGAAAACTCCTAAATGTTACAACCTTAGGGTTGTGGATGTTACCGAAAATATGATTCATATTTTGGAACCTTATCTAATAGGTCAAGTTTTTAGGTGATACAGTTTTTTAATATGGTATCAAAGCCTTATTGACCCAGCAGTCACGAGTTTGAATCTCACTGCCACCATTTTATTTTGATAAAAATTAAACACAAGATAATATGAGTATGTGCAAGTTTCAAGCCTAAAGAACTTTTACGTAAATGGTTATGTAAAAATAATATAAATTATATTCTGATTTTTAGGTGAGATAATTACTTAAAAATATAAATAGGACCTGAAAACTATAATTTAGTTTGATAAAAATATTATTACTTAAAAATATTTTTAGGTGAGTATGTAAAATATAAATATAATGGATTTGAACAATGAGGTTAAGCTAATGATACAAGGGAAAAACCTGAAGAAAATAGGAAAGAAACTTGAAAAGAAAACTCCTCCTAGTAATAGGGCCGACTAGCCTTGAGAAACATGGACCGAATGAAAACCCCCAAATTTTTCATGTTATGGTTTTTTAGTGTTTTTGAGAACAAATCGAAACCATGTTTTCTAAACTTTTGTTTTCTTCTAAAAATTAGTTCTTATGTTGCTGATTTTGTAGCCTAGAAATCCACTAGTTTCACTTGAAAGGAGCACATGCAGGAATAGCCGGTGCAAAGCCCAGTGTCGGTGCTGTTGAAGGGGAAGGAGCAGCTGGTCTGTTTTGTGGCAACTCAGGAATCATCAGCCTATCCACGCTCCGAAGCCTACATTTGCCCTCATCCAATCTCCAACATTCAAAAACATCAGCCTTTCGCTCATGCTGCCTCAAACCGCCGTCACTCTGTGGCGGAGAGCGCGACGCCGAAGTGACACTGCACTGTTCTGAAGCTAACATAAAGGGCACTGGTGGTTTTCATATTCTTGTGAGCTAGCTGCTTTGAGCGGACGAAACTGACTACCTTCTGCACAATCTTTGAGAATTTTAACCACCGAGTTCATGGAAGCTCACCAGCCCCAGACAGCCATTTGTCAGGACCTCCCCATTAGACTGAAATCATGCACAACCATGGTTTCACGATTCTCCTGCCACCGTCCTCTTATAGGAGTCAAATTGCATGGGGTTGAAGAAACAAAACGTACCGAAACATATATGCTCGTTTTTGGTTGTTTTGATTATACTCTCGTGTACAAGAAGCTGGGGTTTTGTTGGATAAACTCTAACCTCTGGCCGGATTATGATTACAGCCAACACCGTAATTATATACCAAACGCCCTAGTTATTAGGGTGCCCATCTTGGACTTGCACATGATTACTGTTAACATCTTGCGAAAAAGAAATGATAAATTATTGCAAGATAAGAAAAGCATTCCACCCAATGCAATAATTCATGTACCAATTCATCATTATTTGTTTGCTTGATCGCTCCAATCGGAATCGGACATCGCTAATCTGGTATTTGTCAAAGAATAAGAAAGCACGAAACAAACAAAGAGCCTCCAGCTAGAGCATTTGGAATCGGCAATCCAGCACATTATTTGTTCTAGTGCAGGAGGATGTTATGAGAGGAATGTGGTGGAGTTCCTGCCATCTTCTTGAAGACATTATTTGCTTACCAATCTGACAAGAGTTCGAACTTGAAATTCTTATGATGTCACACTGATTTTGGTGGAGTTTTTATTTTTTATTTTAAAAGGAAACGCTTGTGGAAACAAAAAAAAATGTAAAATAGTTCATATGATATAAAAAAAAAAAAGACCTTTTTTTTATTGTTTTGGTTATCATAATACAATCATCAATTTTTAATTACGTTTTGTTCTATCTAGAATAGTTGGTGTATTTAGTTCCAATTTAAAAAACAAAACAAACCAGAACAAGTTTATCTCATTTAGAATCTTAGCTTGTTTTATAAATTCCATCTAAATTCTCGCTAGAACATTATGTTTTCATATTTTATAAAAAAAAATATTATTTTTTTATACGATGTCAATTATATTTCTCAATTCGACCATTGACATATTTTAAATCTCAGGTTTAAATTTTAGGGTAATAAATTTAGAAAGGTCTTGCAAGACTACCAATGATATTTTTATAATTTTTTTCAAATTCATAATTTGTTTTTCAAATTGTTATTTTTTATCATTTTTTTATTAGATTTTTTTTTCTAATTTCATCATAAAATAATAGATTTATTGAAAATTGATCTTTATAATTTATTTTAATTTGCATTAGTTGGAGTTATTAACATTTTATAACTAGAGTCACGAATCTAAAAGGTTGACTTAGGTCGATCCAATATGTTGGTGTTTCAATATTTTTCATGGATAATATCTAGAATTCTTTTAAGCTCAAATATATTTTGACCAATTGTTCTAGTTGTCTTTGGACTCATTAGGTCATACAAGTTTAACACTCACTTTTTTTCTTATGTTCAAGATTTGAATTGCATAATTTCAAGTTAGTTTGTTTTTGAATTAGAATTGAAATTTATTTGTTGAAATAATATTTGATATATATGAATAGTACAATCCTATAATGCATTTCAAAATAATCTAAAATTGAAACATTTCAATCTAATTGAGAAACCAGAATGTCAATCAGAATGGAATTGACAATCTTGAAATCAATGAAAATTCAATAGTTTGACTTAAAATAATTAGCACAACTAAAAAGAAATTGAAGGTTGCGTAACAATAATAACACAACTTTTTTAATTCCTTAAGGAGTAACAAAACCAATTTTCTATTATTCTATTTTTTTCCCCAGCATTACTATATTAAAAAAAAACCTTTGATTTTGCAACCATCATGATTATAGCCATATGCAAAACCATATGGAAAACATGTTAAAATGATGAAATAGCATAAGGGTTTAATTAGATCTCCAAAGTCAAAACAAAACGTTGGCAACAACAAGAAACCATCATGGAAACTTAACTACAATAGGCACAAATGGACTATGAGAATAAAAGGTAATAGGACAATAAATTTTGCATGAAAAAAACAATTTTTGCATCATATCTAGACATCTATAAAGTGAATAAAAATTGACTTAGTTGACAACAGTAAAAAAGTGTTTTACACTAATGATACGAGACAAAAAAAAGAAGAAAAAATTAGAAGAAAAGGCTAAAAAAAGAAAACACATTAAAGAAGATAAAATATATGGGTTGGAAAAAGTCTAGAACTTTGTCAATGTTAACATTTAGAAAAAAAATAACCTATAAATATTAAAGCTTTAATTAGTACAAACAATTGGGCTTATAGCCCATTAAATAAAATCTCGAACAATAACAAAATTAAACCTGATTGTTATGACATGTCTTTCATAATCCAAGTATAAGGGATAACCTAACCTAAAAAAAATTAAATAACACAAGGTTTTAAGTTGTACTTTGTTATCATAAATCATAAGCATAGGTGAATCATGTCTTAAGTGTGATGTCCCCATCATTTTTTTCTAAGATTAAAAGAACTTGTTCCTAAAGAAAAGGATCAAATTGTTTTGACATCATTTTGGTAATCTAAGTATAGGTTGAATCTAGTTGTCGAGCTTACATATTGGGACTCATTGAAGTTCACCATCCAAGGTAAAAATAACTTTTATATCCAAAATAACATTTTATGTCCCTCTTTGTGCTAATAGAACATGAGTTTCAAAAGGATCATCATTATTTAGTTGTTTGCAAAACTTTAAATGGTTTAACATTACTCACTCTAAATTCATAATTGGTTTTTAAAAGGGATCATTCAAGTCTTATCTATATCATGAAATAAACTCTAACATTAAATGCATCATAATACTTATATTAAATAGCTCTAAATTTGTATTATCCATCATTTTCTTGAATTTTTCTTAATCTCAACATACAAATTATGACTTACATGTAAAAGACCCAATTGAGTTAGACATTTTAGTATAATGATATAAAGGACTAAGATTTACCAACATCCTAGATTTGTGACCACAAACCTTATATGACTAAGAGTGTGGAATGGAACATACATTTTTTTTTAATTTTGAATGGATATAAATTACATATAACCTAGTGAATTGGGGCTTTATTCCCTCCTCATCATGAATAAGGGTAAGGATATAAGGAGCTCAATAGATTACGTAAGACTTGTAACATGTTGAAAGTCAAACATAAGGGACAAAACATTATAGAGCTTAGAAGGTTGTTCAAAATTTATGACATGCTGAATGTCAAATACAAGGGATGAAAAATAAATAAACTTGGAATATTACTCAAAATTCATAACAAGTTTGGTGTCGAACATAAAAATCAAGGAATTTAAAAGATTCTTAAGATAGTGTGATATGAAAAAAAATAGTGTGATGATATGGGCACAATAGTCTTTACAAGGGAGTTTGAGATGTCTTATCTATATATTTTTTAATCATAAGAAGTAAAATTTAAAAATATCATCTAACTATTAGAATTTTCAAAGATTCTCAATGAAGGAATTACATTAATTTTTAAAGTTTTTCGACATCCTTATTTTCATCCAAATTTTTTATTTAAAGAATGATGTTATTTAATGTTCTGTATTAAATATTTAATAGAATTGATATAAAATAATAATTTGAATACAGAATTAATAGTGGTATTGACATTTCTTGATTGGGACACGTTGAGCAAGCTCCAATTAGCTTAGCTACTTTATTAATGGTAATAAAAAAAAAGTGTTAACCCTATCCTATCATTGCCCTCAATTTGTGGTGGCCTAATCCAGAGCATGTTACATGTATAATGCTATTAATTAGGATAAATACATAACCACAAACATAACAAGTAAATGAAGTTTTTACTCCTTTTGCAAAGACTTTTTTTTCTTTTGTAGAATAAAATCATCTAGATTTGGAAACACACCTCTGGCAAACGAGGAATGGTAGTTTCTTGATATGGGTTTGGGTCAATAAAGGTATGTTTGACTTCTTCTTTTCCACTATTAATCAAAGGGCTCTCTACAAATACTAGAGTTTGGTTATTTTTATGGGTTGTTTAGTTGTAAGAACCACTAAAAAATAAGCTTTGATATTAAAGTTAATGTGGTAGAAAAAACATTTAGATTTAAAAAAAAAACTAAAATGAAAAAAGCCAAAGAAAGAGAAGAAAAGGACGAAGAAGAGACAACTTTGTAAATTTTATTTAATTCATAAAAAAAACTCTAATATATATTTTTAAATAATATATAAATGTTAAAACCCTAACTAAACAAACAATTGGGTTTATATCCTATTAAATAATTTCTAAATAAAATAAATCTAAATAAAATTCAATAACATAAAAATCAAGTTAAGCTTTGTCACCAAGCCTTGGATCTAATGTACTCACTTTACAAAGTTTCACCAACTCAAATAGACTACCACAATTCATGGGCATAAATAAAGCTGAAAAATTGAAATTTCAAATATCAAAAGCTTTAGAAATTGGCTATCTATGTCAATTTCATTTCTTTAAATTGCTTATTGTAATTCCTTGAAAACATAAGAAAATAGAAAAGGATTACTTAAACTTCAAATAACATGTTGTGCGTTGTCCAGAACACACACATGAACAACCAAATTCATAGATATATTATATGGACGTTAATTTGATATAAACTTACTTAGTAGATCCAAACATAACATAAATGACTTATAGAAACATGGTATGACTTCAAAAAATTCAAGATCTTATGAGACTATATTAATCTCATATTAGGCAAATTAATATAAATTATGAAACTCGGTCATCAATGAACCCAATATTGAAAGATCAAATTGAAAAAAAATCAATTAATTTTTTTTAAAAAAAAAACTTGAATTAACTTGTCAAACCTGCAACCAATGTCATAAGACTAAAATAACTTATAAAAATAAAATAAATTACACAAGTTCAATTCTCAATTAGCTCAATATTAAACGACAAGGTTAAAAAAATCAATTAAAAAAACATAAAAACTACCTTAGTCAATTAATCAAACTTTTGACGTAGTCATGAGATTGAGATAACCTCATATAAAAAAAATCTTAAAAGTTACTTGACTTAACTCAAGTTAATTTATCAAGCTCATAACTCTGATCATGAAAACAAGATAACTCTATAGCAGAAAATTCAAAATAAATTATAAAGATCAATTTCTAATTAATGCCATTACATCTAATATTAAATGAAAACAAATATAAAAAGTTAATTAAATAAATAACCAAAAAAAAGGTCAACTTTGGTTAACCCGTTCAACATTATTCATATATCATAAGACAAACCAAAACGAATCATGATGTTTGATTTTGAATCAAATACAATATTAAAAAATCAATTTAAAAAAAATGAGTCAACTAATTAAGTTATCAAACCCGTGATTTTGGTCATGAGACATTGAAAAACTAATAAAAAAAATTCAATGTTGGAAGACTTGTGACCTAGATCATAAGAATGAAATAATCGCTAGAAAGCAAACAAAAATTGCTAAATTTAACCTGAGATAACATGTCAAAACATTATGTTTCAATGTTGAATGAAATGATGAAAAACACACATAAAATAACTCAAATTAACTTGATAAATATTATTTTTAGGTCATCAGGATGAAATAACATAATAAAAAGTAAACTAAAACAACTCATGAAATATAAATCTTAATCAATCTAATATTAAATAAAAAAATCAAGTAAAAGGTTAATTAAAAAAAATATTTGCCAATCAAAATAACTTGTCAAACTTGTAACCCGTTTTATGAAAGTGAAATAACCCAATAAAAACATAAATACTCAATGATGAAATAAAAAGAAATAAGCATTAATTGAAAAAATATTTTTAAAAAAAATTATACTCATCTCACAAAGTTTTACAGCCATATTGTCCATGCGAAAAGGGAAATAGTCAACACAGTGAACTTGTAACCACATTTTGAGTTTTTCTAGTTTAAAATTAAATTTTGTATGTCTTTTTATTATTAGATTTTAAAAATCAAAATTATATGTATATTATTTTAATATATGGATGATAATTGAGCTCTGGTGATTGTGTAATACAAATACAGTACTATTAAAAGATAAACGCTTCTATTAGGTCTCGCATATGAACAGTTTCAACGAATGGACGATTACCAAAATTTGAAGTTAACACTCATCCAGATAAACATGAAGGCTGCAAAACTGGATTAATTAACACATTAACATGAGCTCTGCTGAGGCTTTCGCAGATCTCGACATACTTTAAAGAGCCGGCTCTGGGAAATACAGCCAAGAAAACTCAGGACCAGTTGCAGAGCCTTGGTTCGGGCATTGTTTTAGAATGAGGTCGAAGAAAGTCTTGATGGAATTCATTCTGTTTTCTGATAGGAGAACTACAAACCCTACACATTCTAGCCTGAAGTGTACAATTGGCTTGTCAATGTCAGTTGTATCTTTTTGTATTGGCCGATCTGAGGTTCTACGAGCCACAACAAAAACCATTAATGCGAGATAACGGGAGCTAGTTAGGGGCTCAGGAACCCAAAAAATGCGACCATTAATGAGAATTGCTAACCCAACAGCCATCCACTGCGATGATCAGACATTCTTTAATTTACATCCCTCAATGCAGACTGCCATGTCAATTCTCTCCCCATTTTGTCATCAATGTTCAAAAGGGACATCCTAGATTGTGACAAAAGCCTTCTTATTCGTCTATCATGGAAGAGAAAGAGAGAGAGAAGACATCAAATCTAACACAACATTGCTATCGAATCCAGGTTCTACCAGTGAAAGCTACATCACAGTTGACAGTACCCACATCTTGCATGGTTTCAGCTCACATTCTCTCTGCTAGCCCTTATGCCAGTTTTTCTTCATCCATCATGGCCTCTCTCATTTCAATTTCAAGCTATATGTAACCATTGATCGAAATGGTGGTGCGAGTGGTGATAGGAAAATATCATTTATATCAACATGCCAATCTTCACATTCTTCGAAATGAAAATTAAATTCCACAGCTACTAGCTAATTAAGCAGCCTAGCCCTAGCTACGTGAGAAACAGCAACTAGATAAACACTTTGAGCAAAATAATAATGTATATTAAATAATTTTATACTTATAGTTACAAAACATGATACTCTTTAATTACAAGAGATAATTTGTCGATTCTTTGTTGATTTTGTTACATAATAATAATAATAATAATATAAATTATATTTTATGACCTTATCTTAAGCTTAAGTTTTTAGGTGAGATATTTCTTTAATATAGTATCAGAACCTTATTCATCTAGTAATTACGAGTTCGAATCTCACCAATCTCATTGTATTTGATAAAAAAACAAAGACAAAATAACATAGGTTTGTGTAAGTTTCAAACTGAAAAGACTTTCACTTGAGGAGGTATATTAGAAATTAATATAAATCATATTATGATATCTTATCTAAAATTTATACTTTCTTAAATGAGATTATTTCTTAATAAATTTGTGATAATTATAGAGGAAGTTGCTCCTTGGGTTTTTGAAAAAAAAAAAAGACTTGATGATCTCGCTGGAAGGACACGATACAGAAGTATTAGGCTAGCTAGATGATCACGTACGATGCAGAAGAATAAGGGTGGGACACCATGAAGAACTAAAACTATGTTCTCTTCGATGTTTGGGCAGTGGGGGGGTGGGGTTTTGCTTTGTCTTGCCTGTGTTACCAGGTAATGGAAACAAATAAATTTCATTAAATAATTTGATTTGGCTAATAATAAAACAAAAATAGATGTACCTAACACTTAATGACATATTTTGTATCTTTTAAGTGTTTAGCGAACAAAATTTGTTTATTTTATTTACGAACAAGTCACAGAAATTTAAAAGTTCGATTCTTTGTCGGCAGGCATCATGCTAGCTTACTCATTTTAATGATATATTATGCGAGCTTAATTTGATTCTCTTTTTCTATGAATCAGCCAGGTTCTCTTAATTAATACAGATTTTCTTCTTACACCCATCAAATAATTTCATTTTTTAGGCAAACGGGCTAGTTAAAATCCAAATTTTTCATGATGATCAGTATAAAAAAATGGAAGCACGTCGTTTGAATCATAAGATGCGAGCTGTCCTTCATTTTGCTATAGTTTTATTGCTAGTTCTCTTAAGATATTCAAATTCAGCAACAAATTTATGATAATATATATGTATATCGATCAATACAATCAACAAGAGAGCTTATGGGTATGGAGCAGTGGATGCTTAGCCGACATGCACGTCGAGATGTTACATCATATATTGTTTCTTGAAAAAGATAATGATGCATTTTTTATATAACTTTTAAGATAAAGTTATACTCCTAAAGAGTCTTTTTTTTTTCTTTTTGACTAATGGTGATATTTTTTATGAGAAATATATAAATTTAGTATTTTATTTCTATTCTTTTGGTGTATGGGAAAAGAAATCCAAAAGTACATCCGGAAAGACAAAGGAGACAACTTTTGAAATTTCTTTACTTCATTTGCCTTCATACCAGGAAAGTTGCTATCCCATCTCTCAAATTTAAGTCAAAAGTTCAAGGAAACCTCAATTACATACTTAGTTTATCATTTCTTATACATCCCTCGAAACCCTTTTTTTCCTTCTGACGAGACTCGACGATCTCTTTTCAAAAGAAGATAAGAAGCTGCTTTTTTTTTTCCAACTCAATTCGAAAGAACTTGCACATTTTTTTCTTCTTTATTTGGCCCAACTCGTCAAATACAATTTGTTAATGTTTTTGTTTCAAAACCTCTCTGGTCAAAAGGGCAGAAAATGAATATACATTCATCATATAACTTTTGAGCCTAATTTTAGGAGATTTAATATTCCAATAAGCAACAAGGTAGCTTCTTTTAAATAATTGCTTATAGAATAACCTTGAGAATTTTGAGTTGATTATAATAATGGGATTTCTTGTTAGTGTAGTTTTAAAGTGTTAATATAGTCTTTCATGATCAGGTTTTCTCATAGACATATACTTGATTTAATGGTTTGTAAAAATATTCAATAGATTACTCATATAATTTGTCTAAATCATATTTCTATCTACAAGTGTCAAATCTTCTGTTTATAAGAGTTTAGTAGCCTAAATCCAATATATATATAAAAATCGTTCTTAATTATTGTTCCATTACAATTTTGCAGGAAGAAGAAGAAAAGGAAATTAAGAAGCCATCAAGAAAAGGATGAAGTGGAGCAGACATGCATGATCATCGAGAAAATAACAGAGAAAGATAATCTATTAATAAACATAGTTTATCAGAGTTGGAACTCTAAACTACATATTTTAAAACAAAGATAGCAGAAAATTAACAAGCAGTACAGTTTTTAGTTACTGCTCATAATTAAGACCAATTTGAGAACAAAGCCTCCCAAATCTCCATGAAAACCTCAACAATAATCCTATGATGATGATAAGAGTTCAGAGACAAGAAGCACTGCAAAAGCTGTTCAAGATCCTTAGCGGCAAATATCTGTTTTTCAACAATCATCTCAACCATTGATGTTCTAAAATCATTATAAGGATCACTAGAACTCTTGACCACTGCAAAGCTGTCCTTAACTTTGCCATCTAATGGCGAAACACCCACTTGAGAACTCTTCACTTTGGCCCTTCTCCTCATAGAGCTCAACTTTTTTCCGCGAGAAGGTTGGCTAAGGGATCCCGATGAATCCGAAGAAAGACTTCTTGAAGAGAAAAATGTGTCCGAATCATCCCCTCTCTTTTCCTCGTCGTCGCTGCTAAACCAATGATAGCTTCCTCGAAAGTACGTGCTATCTTGTGAAGATGATCTAAAAACACTCATCTGTTCTTTCTTGCAAATGGTGTTCTTCTTTTTGCTTCTGCTTTTAACAGAACGACAACTCTTCTTTTTCTCTTTGAAACTCAAATCGTCGTAGAATGGATTCAAAGGGAAAATGGGAGAAGCAGGACCCCTAGTATTAGTAGTTATAAGAGGAGGATAACGGTGTGAAGATTTTTTCCTGGAGATGATAGAGTGATTCATGAGGACTTGGTTTGTCTCTTCAGGGCGTTTGTGTCTGCAAATTGAAGGGAAAGGTCGGACCTTCGGCGGCGAAGGCTCGGTCATGTGGAAATTTCTGTGGTTTTCAGGCACAAACACAGCATTTTCATTCACGTCCGATAAGTTCCGGGACCGACATGAGCCGCGAAACATGCGAGAGATTCGCATCTTTAATCGGTTTTCCATCAGAGAAAGTGAGATACTTCAGAAGGAAGAGAGAAATTAAGCAGAGAGTGAGAGAGAGAGAGAGAGAGACTAGTTTGAAGGAAGAGAAGAGGCGGTACAAGGTTGGCTGATATATAAACACAAGAGAAACCGAAAGTGGGAGTGTTTTTTTTCTTCTTCTTTTGTTATAATAATAATTAAGGTTAAAGCTTTGTCATAAATCATTATACTTTTTGCTGTTTTACGTCGTCTTCTTTGTTTGGACATGGAAAAAAATTGGATTGAGGAGACGACCTCAAATCAATTATTATTTAATTATTTCATGTTGTTCTTTATTATATGATTAATAAATTATTAGCTTGTTGCTCATTTACAATTATTATCATATCATAATAATTATGAGTCCTTTTTAATTTGAATTGAACTTCCTTCGCAAACCACTCTCCTCCTGCAATATTTTTAGAGAGACATTGCCTAATCGTACTCAAGGACATGGATTGATGGTAAGAATCTTGGGATTTATATTAGAGATATTAAATTTAAAAGGAATGTGTTTATCTTGTAAGAATTCAACGTGAATAGAATTTTACTTGTTTAATATGAACCCGTAAAAAATACCTATAAAATAGTGAGTTTTTCTCGAATTTAGATAAATTATCAAACCATTTTAAGTGATGTTTGTCTAGACTAAATTCTTTTTTTTATTTGGATAATTGATATTCCCTTTTCTGGAATGGCTATTTCATTTTCTGTGCTGCCTGCTAGGATTGGGAGAACGGGTCAGGAAGGTCCTGATTTTGCAGACTTTGTCATGCATGAGTTATTCAGGAAATGCCAACCCGCCCCTTCTTACCTTTTATATGTTAAGGTAGGGGACCAAGAAAATAGGGGAGCACTTTTGGTATTTGAAATTCAAATAGCAGAAAGCTTATATATGCTGAATCTTGAATATTACCACCTGTTTTTCTCAACTCTCTCCCCAGATTCTTTTTAAAAATGGTTTTTGTTTTATATTTGGGATAAATACCTCCAACAAATTTCAATAATTTATTTATATCTTCACTTTTTCTATCTATTTTGTTCTTACAAATTACAAATTAAAGGACTAAGCTATATATACATACATATATAATGAAATCTCTTTCTTCTTTTACAAGCAACTAGTTATTTTGTTTTTTTTACAAAAACAAAACCATAACAAACCCTAGATTAAAGTTTAGAGAAAATCTTAGTTTTTTTAATCTTTGTTGAATTTCTTTAATCCACCAAATATTGTTAAACTCTCTTAGTTTGCTGATGAGCGAGTACATAATTTCTATTTTTTTTCTTTTCTATAGCTCTCCTCTTCTTTATTTATGTTTTTGTATTTATATATATCATTACGGGTGTGGTTTGATTTGAAAAGGATAAAGGGCTTATTGGTGACAATAGTCACTAGAGAAAGAGGTAAAATAGGATTGTTATAGAGGATGGGAGAGTTGAGTTTACCCAAAACAAGTTCTTAGTACAAGCTCATGACTTTCTATCATACCTAGTACATAATTTTTTCTCTACACATCTTGTCTCCTAGTATTATCTCAATGATATGACATAGGTCATAAATTTTATAGGTCAACTCATATAATTTTTTATTAATTATTTTTAAATTTTTATCCATCAACATTGATAGAATCAGAATTAGATTTTATAATATATTTTGATTTGTTTTTAATGAGGTATCATATTTTTGTAATCTAGGTTGTGAATTTGATATTTTAAGTTGGCTTGACATAAATTAATCCAATATGTTATTATCTTAATATTAAAAAAAATATCATTTTAAAATGTTTTAGTCAAATTATATTTTACAACAATGTTTTTTAGACCCACAAAATTAAATGAAATATATTAAGTCAACTCTAACATAATTAATTTTTTGGACAATGCTTCTAAGTTTAATTCTGAGGCATTTGATATTTTTTGCAATTTTATTGGAATTGATATTGAACATCATGTTACTTATATACATACTCAAAATAGTCTAGCAAAATTATTTATAAAGAACCTTCAATTAATTGCTAGACTATTATTTATAAAATCAAATTTGCATATCAATTATCGTATATTTTGACCAATAATGAAAAGGCTGTCAAATCCCATATTCTAGCTTCAAATACTCCATATTAAATTAAGATTCTAGAACGAGAAAAAACAACATAATAGAAAAATAATTTATAACAAACTTGGAGCATAGATGATTTATTAGTGTCAAGAACAAAAATTCTAGAAACAAAAGTTATAACAAATAAATGATGGTACTTGTAAAGATTTCTCATCCATAAAACAAGTGATAAATATTGTGTCAAAATCATCTCCTAATATCAATCCTCTTGAAGAGACCTTTTGAAGAGGCATCTCCTATAAATATTAAGATACCTTAAAATAATGAGATCTCCATAAATTATAAAGAGGTTTTGGATAAAAATAAAATTATTATAAATGAACTATTTATATTTAAAGTTGTTTTTGACATTGTGAGAAGTGATGATGAAATCAAACCATAAATGGTTGAAAAATATCAATATAGAAATGATTGGCCAATGTGGAAAGAAACAATTCAAGAAAAGTTAAACTTACCTGCAAAATATGAGATATTTGGACCAATAGTTTATACAACTAAAGATGTCATGCATGTTAGATATAGGTAGATTTTTTTGTTAAAAAAAATCAAAACAATGGAATTTTTTTATATATAAAGCATGACGTATTGCACAAAGTTTCTCATTTAAAACTTACATCGATTTTGAAAAAACTGATTCTCCAATTATGAATGCAATTACTTTCAGATTTTTAATTGATTTAATAGTCATAGAAACTTTAGATATTTATTTAATAGATGTTGTTATAACATATTTATATGGTTTATTAGATAAATATAACTCTATGGAAACCCTAAAGGCTTTCTAATAAATCTAGAAGAGTTTATTTTATTAAACTATAAAAATCTTTATATAGGTTAAAGCAAGGTAGTCAAATATAGTATAATTATTGTAATGAATACCTAATAGAAAAAGAGTTTGTGAATAATAAGATTTCCATTTATTTTGATTAAGAAAACCTTATTTGTATTTTCTATTATTGCAATATTTATTGATGATTTAAATCTTATCGGTACTTGCAAAGAGCTAATAAAACTATAACATATTTGACATACGAATTTGAGATGAAAGATGTTAGAAAGATAAAATTTTATATTGGTTTAGAAATTGAACATCTATTAAATAAGATGTTTTCCCATCAATTGACATTCATACAAAAGCTCTTGAAACATTTTTACAACAACAATGCCTATCTTTTGAGTACATTTATGGTTGTTCGATCACTTGATGCAAAAAGACTCTTTTGACTTTTAGAAGAGGATGAAGAAATTTTTGGTCCAAAAGTATCATATTTTAGTGTTATTTGAGCATTCATGTATCTTGTAAATTGTATAAGATTAGATATAGCTTTTGTAGTCAATTTATTGGCAAGATACATATTCACTCCTATAAAAAGCAGAAAAATGGGGTCAAACATATAGTTTGCTATCCTCATGAAATAACTAAAAATTATAATATATAATGTGGACTAAAATCTCATATAATTATATATATGAATAATATAGATACATGTTATATGTCTAGTCCTCGTATAAAAAGATCATAATCAAGTTATTTACTTACGTATGGAGGTATTGCAATTTCTTGAAGATTTTTCAAACAAACATTAGTGGTCACTTCATCAAATCAATCATAAATTATCGCCATCCATGATGTATATCAAAAATATATATGACTAAGGTAAATTATCGATCACATAAAAGAAAAATATGTATTGTCAACTATTGAAGATATTCCCATAATATTATTTGAAGATAATGATCCTTACATCACTTACCTTATCTCACCAAAGTTCTTTATACTTACAAGTTTTAATGAAACAATATTGATATCCAACAAATTAGGTCAAATGATAATTTAATAAAGTTATTTATAAAATCTTTACTAGCCTCAACTTTCAAGAAACTTTATCATGATGCATGTACTTTTAAAGTGAATTTAATGTAAATTGTACTCTTTTTTCTTTATTTAGGTTTTCCCCATTGATTTTTGCTTTGCAAGATTTTAAGGAGATAATTTGGAATTTTTGTGAACCTAGAAGTATTCAAATATTGATTTTAAAGTATTTATATTACATTTTCTATTGAATTCTAAAGTATTTAGAAATTACACAAGAATGATGTACTCATTTTTATTTGCTTAGATTTGTTCCCATTGAGGTTTTCTTTGCAGGTTTTTGACGAGACATAATTTAGTACATGATCATTTAAGGGAAAATGTTATAAAATCTATAATTGTGTATATTGAATGCCCATTATAAACTTTTACACGTCATAACTTTTAGATTTAGTCTTTTGGTTTTCCATAACATTTGAATTTTCTATTAATGTTCCCATTTCTTCTTTTTAAATAGTCTACTTCTCTTATATTATAAGAATAGAAAAAAAAATATGAATTTATGTTTGATTTATATTATGAACATGCATGTTCTTAATTGTTCTTTTTTCCTTAACATTATATACTTTACTTATTTTTCTCATTATGCCTTTATTTTATTAAACACTACACTCTACATCTTGAAGTTTATAAGTGCATAACACTTTACATTCTCATTCTTACATGTAAAAGAAATATTAATAAAATATCATATTTTGTGAAGTGAAATTAGTACTAATAATTCAACAAATAACAAGGAACCCCAACAATGCTTCTACTAAGCATATTGCTAAATGGATTGTGGAAAATTAGTGACTACAACCAAGCAATAAATCATAAGTTTCCACCTAAAAATCATAAAGCTAGAAAAAACACATATAATTATAGGTTAAAATTTCACGAAAACTTAAGTTTATCGGATATTAAGTCAATATGCTTATGTTTTGTAGATTATAAGTATACAAAAAATTTAGTGTGGAGATGAAGACATAAGGAAATCTTGTTGTTGAGACTATAAAGTGAGGATAAAAGGTGTAAAGAGAGAATATAGAAAGAAAATCAAAATAAATTATGAATTTCAATCTCTAATTAACCTAATATTTAAGTATGAAATTAAAAAAATATATCAATTAAAAATAAAATAAAAAATACTATGAGTTAATATGCTAAACTCATGATATGAGTTATTAGATTAAAATAACTTCAAAGAAAACAAATGTGTGTTTAACCCGGGTTAAACCAAAAAATCCATTACTTTAAACATGAGATTGAGATAACCTCGTAGAGAAAAATATTAAAACAAATAATGAAGCTCAATTCTCAATCACCTTTGTTAGAATTAGTGTTGAATGATGAATTTGTAAATAAATCTAAAATAACACGAAAAGTTAGTCAAGTCAACTCGGTTAACCTATTAAGCATTATTATTGGATCATAAGGCCAAAATAATCTAATAAAAAAAAACATAAGCAAATCATGAAATTCAATTCTCAATCAAAAACAATATTAAATTATGAAATTGAACAAATAAAGTCAATTAAAAAAAAGAAAAAATGAGTCCATCGATTACCCCGTCAAACTTGTGACTAGGGTCATGAGATGAGATCTAGTAAAAAGAAAATTTAATGTTGAAGTACCCATCACCTGAGTAATGAAAACAAGATAACCTCTTAGAAATAAAATTAAAAAATAATATGATTTAACGAGGGTTAAAAGATCAAAACTTGTGACCTTGATCATGAAACCTAGATATTCATATAGAAGAAAATTAAAATAGATTAGGACACTCAATTCTCAACCAACATATTATTTAATGATGAAATTGGAAAAAAATATTAATTAAAAAAACACCCCAAAAATTGACCCGAGTAGACTCTAGTTAACCTATTAAGTACTATTCACGAGTTATAAGGCCAAAAATAACTAAATAGAAAGTAAACATAACAAATCATGAAATCTAATTCTCAATATCAATCTAATATTACAGATTAAAAATGAAAATAAAGCAAATTAAAAAGAAAAAATATAAGTCAATCGGGTTAACATGTTGCCAAACTTATGATTTGTATCATGAAAGTGTGACACAACTGAATTAAAAAAACATTGATTGAAAAAAGAATTAAAAAAAAATAGAAGCAAGATACTATTTAAATGAATATTGCTTTGCAAGGAGGTGTATAATAAAAACTACTCCTAAGAAAAAAAAATTGAATCAATCGAATTAACTTGTCAAATTCGCGATCCATATCATAAAAGTATGATAATTCAATAAAATAAATTAATATTTAATGATGAAATTAAAAATAATTTCAAAGAGAAAAAATGAATATAGCTTTGTAAGTAGGGGTACAATAAAAACCCCTCTTAAAAAAACAAAATTTGAGTCAACCAAGTTAGCTCACTAAATTTACTATCCATATGATAAAAATATATATATTGTTTTCACGTATAATTAATTTGAGTGTTTTTTTCTCTATAGTATTGTTTGTGAAAGCTTTAAATCTGGTCCCTAATAAATAAGTATTTTCCAATTTGGCCCAATTGTTCATAATTAATTGGAAAATATTTATTTTAAAAGTGAACAATAACATAACTATTTTTTCTTGGTTTTCATTACTAAAAAACTCCAACTCCAACTTCTACTTTATATGTGATAATAAGCTATTTAATATAAAAGGGGAATATCTATTGTATAAATAGAAAAAAAATAGTTATGTCTAAAAAAAATAGATATTTGAGTTATAATATATAAATAAAAAAAATCCCAACTAATTCCTAATACAAATTAAAATAGTTTTGTTTCTATCGAAACCACCACCACCACCACTTGTACCTACACATGTAATTAATACAAATATATTACCACCATTTATTTTTCATATTTTTATATTAAAAAACTTAAATGAAAGGCTATTATCGTTCTTAAAACCTCATGTTTAGCTGGGAAATCTATAAGCATGGTAGGAGGAGCTACTTTCCTTCAAACTTCACTCCACATAAAAGAGAGGGAAAACTGTGGGTGGGAAGAGAGAGAGAGAGATTTGAAATGGGAGATTGATCAGGGTGGGAGACAAAGGTAGCTTTGTCACCTTTTCCATGTTTTTTTCCTGGAAAATCGCATGTTCCCATTTTTTAACGTTCAAATCTAGGTTAAACTATGTGTATAGCTTTGTCAACATGCTAATGTCTGGCCTGAGCTTTTCCACTGCACAAAGGACAAATGAAGTGGTCTGAGCTTTTGGCCGCACCAAGAAAATGAATCTTAGAGAGTGCTATCGCCTTTAATATCGTCAACCTCTCATGGCCTCTCCCTCTCTCTGTATATTTGCCGAGAGCATCTCAAGGCATGAGAAGCTTCCAACAGCACAAAACACACCCATGGCGCCCTTCACTCCAAATGCTAACAGACACTTGGATTCAGCTTTTCCGATTTCGAATTTTAAGAAGAAACTATCGCAATGCCATGGATTTTCTAGCTTTCGTTGTATGATTAAAGTGGCTCTGAAAATTTCAAATGCATTGTAAGTTCTGGGCAATCTGGGCTTGCTGGTGTCCCTTTTCTTGTGCGCTTGTCGTGTTCGTTTGGCTGTTAACTTGCATCAAAATTATTAATCACCATGATTATCTGAGCAAGTCTTGGTAACTTCCCTCTTGGATTACAGGGAAAAAACAAAAACAATATATTATTCAAGAACAGATTTACTATATATAACGCGGCTGCATCCATCAGGCAATAATGATTGTTGGACATTTGGTCAACCAATACAGGATGGAAAAGTTCATTATTAATAAAAGCAAACAGGGTCTCTCTCTCTCTCTCCTTTTACTCTTGCAGATTGATGATGGGACTTGTGATCACGCAGCTGAGCTAGCTTGTCTTTTTTGTTATCCTCATTATCTGTGTATTCTCCGTCTACATTGCTGATCTCAGACATGCTGTGTGTAATAGAGCAACTTACGAGTATTTTATAGCCAGATCTAGTTACCCAAGTTAATTACTAGGGTTTCATCTGGGATTTTTAATTCTTTTTATATATCATGAAACTTCTAGCAATAAAATCCATCATGCCTCAATTTTCAAAAGTTTAAGGTAGATATTAGTTATATTTCTTAAAAAAAAAATTTAAAAACAACTTCAACTATATTTCCAAACTGTAACTTAATATTAATAGGGTAGATGAAGAATATATGTCACAAATCAAAAGTAGAGGAGCTTCTAGCTCAGTGTCATTACTGTTTTCAAAGCTCCATGATTGTGGTTTAGGAGCCAAGGATGAAACCTGTGCAAGTTCTAAGAGAGGGGGGGACATGGCAATTATTATGAGCATCATATGAACAAAATTTTCATGAAAGTTTTTTCATAAAATTAAGGTTTAAATTGTTGAATCAGAGATTAAACTAATGTTGACTCGTCATTCAATTGAAGCACAGAGCTGGATAAATATCCATGCATATTACTATAAACAAAAAGAGATTTGACGAACTCTGTAAGATTGCAATACTGGCTCATTACTAATAGCAGAAATGATCAGTGCTTTCATATGGGTTTCACATAAATTCTTCTCAAACGCTTTAGAAATCCGTTGACCTGAATAATTTGCAGTCGAAACTTGAACTTTCTTTTCAAGGTATGTCAGAATCTTGACAGTTATATATATATATATATATATATATATATATATATATATATATATATATATATATAAAGAATCACTTGTTTGGTTATTCTTCATCGTTTTCGCTTTCTTTTAAACCCAAAAAGATAACTCAGAGAACTACTTTGCATGATCCAGCCCAACAAAATAAAAAATCAAATTTTTAAGGTGTCAAGTAACCCTACGTATACCTGACCGGACTAGGCTGACCCAGATGGATGGGCGGATCCCCTACAACGGCTAAATAATAACCTAATCTCCATTTGCCTGCCTGTTTTTGTTTTCTGCTCTATGTGAGGAAGCAACAGAAGAATCTTTATAGTTTTGCTTTAATGTCCTCTTGTATAGATGATGATATCGTCCCTTCTACCATTTCTCGTTATCTTGTCCCTAGAAAGCAGTGGGCGGCGTTTGTTGTATATATATAAATATATATAAATACATCTGCCGACTGCATTAATGTCCACTCTAAACAATCTTGATAGGAGACAACAGGGTAAAATGAACATTTACTTGCCAGTAAACTGAAAAAGAAGGAAACAGTGAGGGTAGGGCGGTGCTATAGCTTGGAGTGATTTGGCAACCAAGTTATCCAGGTGATTGATTCCACAAATGATTTCATCCAAGTCAAGATAGTTGAATCAAATTACTATTTTTGTCTTTGTTTGACTCAGCTAAATAAACCAACCTTTTAACTTGATTTAGTTTACAAATCAATGTACACAAGGTTAAAAAGAAATTTGCTTTTCTCCTAGTTGAGAACAATCTGATAAGAAATATTTACCAAATCATCCCAGTGTTGTTCATATATACTGCCCAACTTCTGAAGCAATTTGCGAGATCCAATTCACAGTACTTCCAAAAAAGAGCTCCCAGAAACAAAGATCTAATGCCAGGACTGACGAAAAGATGAGCAATGCCAACGTTTGATAGCGGTTCAATGGCCAACCCGAAACTTCAGCCATTCTTCTCAGAAATGGAAGGGAACTGCTATTCAAAATCCGGTTCCTTATAGACCAAGCTGTTACCCATTGCACTCCGCAAGGGACCAAGTCAAATTCTTCTCGCAGGCGCCTTCCCAGGTCTGGCATGTGGCCACCTCCGTACAGTATGGCGATCTTATTATGGCCCTCGTTGATAGCTCCTCTAAGTGCTTCAACTGCTGCTTTGTTCCTCTCACCAATGATGACCGATTCCTCTTCCAAAACTGCTGTCACCTGTGTGAACCTTCAAAACATGACACTTCAATCAATCACCAAAGGAACCAGTATTCTCATGGAAGAGAAGACAAGTGCCTATGTATTGACCATCTAATATCATCACGTATTTCACCTTTTAAGGTATTGAACTTTGAAATAGAAGATCACACACTTTTTTATGAAAAAATTGGAATCACATAACTTGGTTCTATATAACTGATGTAATGTGGTAGGTGAAAAGAAAATTAAACCACAAAGTTCGATCTGATTCATTCAAAAGCCAATTAATGCTTGATCCAAGAAGTCTACAGCTGTATAGTTTGAAATAGTTCCACATGCACGCGCAATACAACTCCCAACTTTATGACGTTTTTTTTATCAATGGAGTAATAGCCCATTTGTTTCCATGGCAATGTTTCAAGTTGGGGACAGAGGACTCTTTGAGATTTACATGATTATGGCCTTCAATTTAAGAATAATCAGTGGCTGCAGCAAGCCAAGACTCGGTTAACATTTAGAACATGACTCAATGAATCTGAGCTGCTTGGACTCTGTCCCCTCCTCTCCCCCAAACCTTTTCTCAGTGGGGAGGTAGAGCATTCATTTGAACCAAAAAATTAAAGTAATGACCGAATAAGAAAACTAAATCCCACCCTGAACATGTAGCAAAATTATCATGCCACAAATGAAGAAAATTTCATATGCTGAAACCAATGCCACTAAATTAAATGGTCGCCACTTACTCGGATGTTAATCTCTTTGCAAGGAACACCTTCATTGCAGCACTAAAATCAAGCCTGGACAAGGCTTCTAGCTCTGGATATTCTGATGCAGGACTTCCTATGTCACAAACAGTTCCAATAATGAAAAGGCCTACAAGTGGCATAGGAAGCACACGAGAAGCCCATAGAAGTTTGGATCTCCATGGACCAAGGTCTTCTGGAATCGTAGGCTGCACCATGGCTTTTGTTGATTTAAGAGTCATATCTCTTGCAAATGTCAAGAAACTTTCACCCTTTTCTAGCTAAAAGAAATCGGAAAGCAACATTAGGCATTTTTGCATACCTAGCAATCTTGTTGAACACCAAGACTTGCAAAAAATTTAAAAAAGAAAAAAAGTGTAACATGGAAGCAACGCACCTACCATAACATGGTAAAAACTGAATGAAAAGAAAATAGAAACTATGGCAATATCAGTTACTTCCCACATCGCTTTTTAAGCACATCTATATATCAATATTTGGAAACAGAACCAGATGGAATCATTGGTACCAATACTAACTAAATAACAGGAGCGCAAGCCGAAAAAGGAGTTGATAGTAGAAAGCAATGTAAACTCATTTGAACAGCCCCCATGATTTCCATTCTGTTTGCAATTCATACCTGAAGTAGCTTGAATGTCTCATAGTCAAGATCTGCATGATACCAATTCTCAGCCTGGTAATCTAGATAGTCTAATTGAAAATCAAGCGTAAGGATTCGAGCCATTTGTCGCTGAATGCACCCCAGAATGTTAAATCCTCTTGAGCGTGAACCTTTCATTCTCTTTGCTGCAACAGGATTTCTTCTACTTTCCAAACTTTCCCTGCTAGCCACCATCTCATAAAGGACACAGTCATATGGTTCAAGTTCCTTCTGGATGGTCTCAAAGTATCTGCAAAGAATTCAGGCAAATGGGTGAATAGTAAAACAACTTATTGCAGCTAGCTAGTTGTAATTGTAGACATCGTCAACAGTAATTTTATTGTTATCTCAAGCCAAAACTTAATTCTTGCCCTTCCAAGGAGCTCCTAGAACGAGTTGATAACGAATTGGAGGAATACCAACAGAAAAAACAAAGATGATTCCTTTAAGTCACAATTACAAGTAGCTGCTTAAGGATTTTCAAAGATCAAGTCTTGATTCATATTCGGGGTATAGTTGTAAGCCAGAATAGATTGTCAGGCAAGATATATACAAGGAAAAAAAATAACCAGGCAAAAGTTCAATAAAGAAGGAAAGCTAACCAGAAAGCTAGAAAATCAGAATATCTAATCAACAGTACTTAAGGATAAATTGTGATAACATCACTATAAGCAGCAGCAGCAGGTAATTAAAAGATATAAATGCATTAAGATCAGAAATTTTAAACTGCAACAAAACAACAGAGGAAAGGAGAAATCAAATTCAAACAAAGTAGTACATACTCTTTGTCCCCAATGTGAATTGTAGAAACAAGATCAACCTACACAAGCAAAAATATATAATGAGGAAAAAAAAACACAAGCAAATAATAAAGCAATCCCACTAAAACATCAAACCTAGTCGAAGCAAGCCAAGATTGAGAAAGATGTACCTGAAAAAAAGGGTAAAGAACGGACCAAGGGAATCTCTTTTTATAACTAACAACAGCAGTCTGCAACTCAGCACTGCTTCTGCCAGAGCCTTTCTTGAACCTCATGAAATCCGCAATCGAGTTGTTTCCCAGGAACTGCTCCGCTGACCCATCTTGATTATTATTCTTATTGGAAGAAGAAAAGGCCAATATTTTTGAAGATTGCTGAGAAGAGAGGCGGAAAAAGGGAGAAGTTTTGATGGGTTTAGAGTTGTTTTTAAAATCCTGTATAGACCTGAGAGGAGTGGAGGTGGAATATAAATCAGAGGTTGAATTTGAAGGAATTGAAGAGGCGGGCAGTGAGAGTATTATCGAGAGGGAATTTGAGACCATAGTTGCTCCTCTCAACACCCTACAGATAGAGAAACAAAGAGAGATAAAACTTAAAAGAGAGGACTTTTTTCTTTTCTTATTTATGTGGTTTAACCAGAGACTTGGAGATTTTGAGAACGAAGTCCTCAGTCCTGGTTCTTGTTATTGCATCATTTGTATCTTTGAGTGAGATTATTTGTTTTTTGTTTTCTTTTTCCGATATTTTTCCTTCCACGCAAAGGGAAGCTTGAAAAGCACCAATACCTCATTATCAAAAATAAAAATAAAAATAAAAATAAAAATAAAAAATTGACACATTTCAGTTTGATGGACATTATCAAATTTTCTCTCATTTCAAAGAATAGGAGAGATGGGAAACGTAATAGAATTACCAACGCCAAGTTTTACACTTACAGAAATAATACACAGAAATCTTTTAACCAAAGTTGAGAACGATTACAACATGATGGCACAGATATAATGCTTGGCCAAATGAATGAACTGATAAGAAAAAGGAGGGAATAACAATCATTGGGACATTTGTTTTTTGTTGACTTGACAGCATCAAACAAGACAGGATGTGCAAAAATCTCGGACAAACTTGGACCCTCGAGACGGCTGTAGGAGCTCGGATAATATATAAACCTGTGACAACAATGAAATCCTACCAGGCTACTTAAATATATTACAACATCCTCTCCTCATCGTGACTATAACAATTGAAGGCCTGCTTCCAAATCCTCTAAGGTGATGGTCTGCAGTTCATCAGTATCTAAACAGTTGAAATCAAGCCTGAGATCCAAAGTCTCTCTAGCATTAGCTAGCATGGTATTTACTAAGCCTCCATTCATTTCCCTGCGCTGTTTTTCTGTTGCTTCTCTCTCTATCAAGGCAGCAATGGCATCTACACAGCATGAAGCATGTAATTTAAAACCATACACCGGACTACCTTCGTCCTGAGTATTCATTTTGATGTGGCAAATATTTGCTAAATCTTTAGAGCTGAAGTCATTAAAATGGAAAAACTTGGTAACCCTTCTACAGAAACCCTCATTGGAAGATATCACACGCTTCATTGGTTCGCTATAGCCAGCAAATATGACGACAACTTTTCCACTGTCCATAACAGACATGATTTCTTCCAAGGCTTCAATCCCATAGTCCTTCTCATCTTCTTTCTGCGATGGTATAAGGCGATATGCTTCATCCACAAAAAGAATTCCTCCCTCTGCTTCTGCAATCTGCAACAGGAGTGGTAAATTAATTAGGCAAAAAGAAACTATTACATTCTCTGCTAAGGAATATATAGCATTTTATTTCAAAACCCCAGCAACAAACCTTTCTTCTAGTCTTTGGACCAGTGTGGCCAACAAATTCGCCTACCAAATCTGTACGTTGTACTTCCGTTACCTTGTCAGTAGGTAGAACTCCCACCATATGGAGTAATCTTCCAAGTATTCGAGCTACCATGGTCTTACCTATAGATAATGATAATAATCTCACTCTATGAGAGATGTACTGAAAAATATAAGAGTAACCACAAAATAATTGAAAATCAATCCACTGAATATTCTTGTACTTCTCTACCATTTTAAGCAAACATTGAGACTCAGACGCCTAAGGAAAAACTATCAAGGGTTACATGCATACATATTTACAAACTGAAGAAACATATGCATACAAATTTAGCTAAGAACTCCATTTTCTCCACAATAAAACCAAGTTGAAAGCGAATCCAAACTAATGAAACAAGTTTGACACAGTGCATATGAGGATGCAATCATTAAGTCATTTTTAAATAGCAACTGAACTCGGGAATTCTGAAACACTTGCAAAAAGGAAAATCATGTGTCATAACTTGTTCGCCAGAAGTGGAGGCGATAGCATAGAAAAAATAAAACATTCTATTTTTATCATTTCAATTTCAAGAATGAAGATTGATTTACAGAATACGATGGAAATTGCATAATAATCCAGAGACAATCAAATGCATCAATACCTGTTCCAGGGCTTCCCAAGAAAGCCATGTGAGGTGGTCTTCTCGTACCAACTTTCATACCAAGGGCCCTGCGCCTCTCATCCAAAAGCATCCCCTTTGCCCATTTTCTCAATTGTACCTTGAGTTCATGCAACCCCACTACATTTGTTAAAGCATCTTCAAGTTCATCCATCTTAGCTTTTGTTTTAGAGCATGCTTCAAGTGCTTTTCTCTTTCTCTGCTCTTCAAGATGCCAGTGCAGTAGTTTACGCACCTCCTCACTTCCTGGACCTGGTGAGAGATGATTCAAAGGAGTCATGCCCTCCTGCAAGTTAAGGTTCCACAAATCATCATCATTTTATAGCATAGAAAATGAAACTAAAATGGAAAGAGTTGAACACTGGCATCTTAATACATTGTCCTCTGCACTGCAGTCAGCATTATACTCCAGCAATGTCTTGACAGTTGAGTGGTCTTCCACTCTAATTGAGTACCAAACCGCAAGGTGTAATGGTGTCATTCCATTCTGCATGAATATGAGAAGGGAAAAGTTTAAATTAGAATTTTTTTTTCCACAGTTCCTGTTCTTAATTTGAATCAAACCAAAAACAGATAACATGGTGCCATGAAAACACACAATCGCTTTGGCTTCGATAAAAGCACCACGAGCAAGAAGTAATCGTGCAGCTTCAGTGCACCCATTCTTTGCTGCCATGTGTAATGGAGTTTCTCCATACTGCAAATTTCAGGATGATAACACCCACATTGAAGTCAGATGTGTTAATGAAGATAAGCTAACAGAATTTTATGGAAAGATCTAAGCAACTGATATAAAATTGTTCAGAAAACTGAAAGCACAAATATATAAATTCTACTTGCCATATTCCGAGGTTCCAGTTCAACCTTCTCTGCTCCTTGCCAATCAAGAAGAAATTTAATTATATCAGCCCTGTTGTAACCTGCAGATACATGAAGAGGAGTCTGTGCCATCTGAAATTAAAGCAAATCAAGTTAAAATGTCTTATTCTGACACCAAACTTCCATTCAATTGTGTCCGTAACAGATCCAACCTCCCTCCCCCATCCCCCACAACTCAATCACGACAACCAAAATAAGCATAAATCAAGGAACCAACCCAGCATATGAAATGAAGCAAGATCTTACATTTAATCAGCACACACTTTAAAGAACACCATTTGCACAGAAACTAGAAGGAAAAAAGAAAAACCCCGCTTCGAAAAACATGAATAATTTTGCATGTGAAACATGTACATCAGTGTTAAATAATGCGGATCTTACAACAGGGTTTCTTTCATTGAGGAGAGAAGGGTCTCCTCTGAGTAACCTTTGGAACCCAAGAAGATCTCCGGATTGAGCATAGCTATGAATGGTAGGGGGCTTGGAAGACCTCGATCCATGATCCTGACGATCCCGCTGCATTTTTTCAGTACTAATCTTTTCCTTTCCTTTCTTGGTGACTTCTCTCCTATTTCCCACCAAAGAAAAGGAGTGCGAAAGACTTGGTTTCTTGGAATTTTCCTGGCTGGTGTTTGGCGGTCAGTTGTCGTATTATAGCAAGCGAAATCCTTCTGTTGTTTTTCTTAATGGTAACAAACAACAGGTGAAAATCCTTTGAAGTCCGAATTTTTTGTCCGAATCAAAATTCACCAGTTTCACCTTTAAATTATCCCATGGTATGTGTGATTTTAGTGATGCGGAGACACTGGCTGCCACTTACTATATTTGAACATGACAAAAGGATAAAATTGGATGAGTGTTTTGTGGTGATGGATGATTCTTCTTCATAAATGATTTCTTCTCAAAATGCAATCGTTTGAGCAACGCTGTCAAGCTTTTATTATTTGTTTTTTGAGTTTATTTTTAAAAAATTCATTTAAAAATATATTAAAATTATTTATTTTTATTTTTTTAATTATTTTTTATATCAACACAAAATAATCTCAAAACATTAAAAAAAATAATTTAATATAAAAAAATCAATTTTTTTTACTGAACTCAATCTGTTGAAAGGGAGCCTGCCAATCCATTTTATTTTATTTTAATTCAATCTGTAGCCACAATGTCATTTTAATTTTATTTATTTAATATTTTAGAGCTAATCCAGTCAAAATATGTTATAGGTTAACCACATGATCAATCAGTTTTTAACCAAATCAACTCTCTGATCAGGTTAATTTTAAATTAATTCATGTAAACCTCAAATCATCGAACTTGCAAGGTTGAGTTGGGTTCAATAAGTATATTTTATAAAGGTCATAATAGAGTAATTTTAAATAAGTATTTGAGAAACTATTTTAAGTAATTATGTATATGTAAAAGTCAATCTCAAGATTAAGACTAAAAAAGATATTAAGTAATTTTTTTTATTATTATTTTTATTTTGAAACATGGGTATCTAGCTTAGTTTACGCGCACATCAATTAATCTCATGGGTCCTAAAATTAAAAACCAATTAAAACCTCAAGTGACTCTGATTGATACGAGACTCTAACTAGTGACCTTTGGGAAGCAACCCCAAGATCTTACCAGTTAAGTCACACCCAAAAATTTATTTTTCAATTTCATCATGGTTCAATGTTTTAGACTAACAAATTTTATCATTATTTTCTTAATTGTTGTTTTTATATTCAAGATAGTTTTTTTTTAATTTCACCCTTCTTTATTTTTTTTCTTTTAGTTTTAATTCTCATTCTTCTTTATTGCTGTTTTTTGGTATTTTTTTTAAAATAATGATTTCTTTTTTCTATATAAATTCAATATTAAATTGATTGATAATTGAGTTTTTTTAATTAAACATATTGCACAAGTTGTGAATTTGGAAAATTAAATCAAGTCTAGAAAATTCACTCAAGTTTATTATTGTGGATTAAAACATTAAGTTTATTGTTTTCACATTCATAAAATTGATTTTGTTATGATTTCAACCTCCTACATTTGTTTTCTATCAAGTTTGATCCTTATTCTTGCTATTCCTATTTTTTTTTCTTTGAAAATATTTTAAATTTTTTTATTTTATCCTTCAATATTTAATTGATCGAGGATTAGGCTACTTAAACTCGAGTTTTAAATTTCATGGGTTATGATTTTAGAAGTTAAATTTAGGTTTAGGAAAGCTATCCAAGTTTGCTTGGTTTTTCGTATTATTAAATAAAGTTTGACTTTTTCATATTATTAAATTAACCAAACTTATTAAACTCAGTTGATTCAATGACTCGAGTCTTGAAATTGTTTTTACTTCTTTACAAATCCGGCCTAAACATTTTTATTCTTAAGTAACGAAAATTTTGGCTTAGTCCGTGACGAAGTGCCAACCACCTATATAGGTTTAGTTATATCATTTTTTTTTATAAAAATTTAACTTTGTTTTTCTTTCTGCTATTAATATTTGGTTCATTATAATTATGCTTTCTAATTTGTTTTGATATGAGTTTCATAATTTTATCCTAATTTCATACCCCAAATCACTCACTTTTCTTTATATTAAAAACCTGTCATTACATAATATATGTAGATATTGTTGGCGCTATTTAATAGGCAACAACTCCATTTCATTTAATTCTCATTTCTTTTTTTTTCTTTTTATATCTAAGGTATTTCTACATTTGTATTTTTTTAATAAAAAATCGATTTAAGCGACAAGTTGATCTTCTTGAAAAAAAGTAAGAGATGCATATGCAAATATTTTATTTCAATTGTCATGTTTTATTTTATACATTTTTAATTATTTTATCTTAGAGGTTAGTTT
Organism: Salix exigua; assembly: GCA_032356905.1. Lineage (NCBI taxonomy): Eukaryota > Viridiplantae > Streptophyta > Magnoliopsida > Malpighiales > Salicaceae > Salix > Salix exigua. The sequence goes on from CM063605.1 coordinate 8,329,475, forward strand.
TGGTTATTAAAAATAAGTGGGGTTTTATTTATTTATTTATAAATGCAAAACTTTAAAATAAGTTGTATTTCCATTGTTAAAAAAACAATGTTTGAACTTCTCTTAGAAAGATAAACTCGTTAAAACCAATATTGATATTTTTTTTCTCCATTTTAATTTTTTGTGGTTTTTTCTCTTCTCTCTCGACATTCAAAGACTAAAACGGAAAAGTGAAGTTTTGAGATAAAACATGAAATGGTAAAATTACAGATATAAGTCGAGGCTTTAAGGATCAAAATGAAGTTTTTCATGCTAAAATGAGAAGGGGATCTATTTAGCACCAGTTTGGCAACGTGGTGCGTTCCACGTTTGCCAAACGGGATGAAGTTTTGGTGTTTGGTTGTTACCAAACACCATTTTAAATGAGTGGGTCTCACCCCTTTTTAGTCCTGAACGGCGTTTCAAGAAAAGCACCTGGGAGGTGCTTTTCAAACTCCGTTCGGGATTGCGTTTTGATTAAACAAAAAAAAAATCATCTTCTCCTCTCATCTTCTAGAAATATCATCTTCTCCTCTCGGGCCTGTTTCATCTTCTCCATTGGAAAAATCCCTCCATCTTTGCACGCCTCTCCCTTCTTCTCTCTCTCATCTCTCCCTCTACCCATCTTCTCCCTTTCTATTCTCTGCACCTATCTTCTCCCATTCTTCTGCACCCATTGTCTCTCGTCTCTCCCTCTACCCATCGTCTCTCGTCTCTCCTTCTGCCCATCCCTCTCGAAAAAAACCCTCACAGCTCACGGGAGAAAAATCACCAGGAATCTCTGCCAAAAGCGAGCATCTTCTCTGCAATTGACCAAAAGGACGAATCTCTGCCAAAAAGCTCTTCACGGGCATCTTCTCTGCGCATCCCTCTCTCCAAAAATCCCACAAATCCTATCTTCTTCTGCAGTAAATCTTATCCCACAGCCCCTTTAAATCCAGCTATCGTCAACCCCTTCTTCTCTGCACAGCCCTCTCTCCAAAAAACCTATCTTTTTCAACCCAATAATCTGCCCAAAATTATCCCACAGCCCCGAAGTAAATCAACCTCAGCTCCGTCTCTGCACAAATCCAGGTACTTGCCTCACTTCTGCCCTTCTCTAATTGCATTTTTTTCAGTTTAATTGTTGAATTAATATGTATTGAAAATGTTTGTTTAACAGAAAATTTTGAAAATTTCTGTTAAACTTGTTGAATGAATATATTTCTGTTTAATTGTTGAAATTGCATCGTATAATGTGTGATTAATTAGTTGAGAAATTGCCGAGAATGTTTTGATGAATTTGGTGGGTTTGTTCTGTGAAGAATTCTATGAAATTGTTGAAATTGGTATGATTTTCTCGATTAAATTGTTGTGAAATAGATGAAATTGCTGAGAATTATTTTGTTTAATTTTCGATGAAGTTGTTGAAATTTTTTATATATTTTTCTGTGTAAATTTGTTGAAATTTCTCTGTGAAATTTCTCAGTATATTATTTGAAGTGATTTGTGATGGTTTGTTGGTGGAAAATTGTTGATGTTGCCATCATAGATAGAAATTTGAGAAGGAACAAGCAGTTGTTGAAATTATAGACAAGTATTTGTAAGCAAGTTTATTGATAACAAAAAATACAGTTCTAATCATTAATTAAATATGTAATTTTAGACATGTATTTTGTGTGCATATCTTTTACTTGCAAAAACTGAAAAAATAGATCAACATTACCAACATTACAAGAACCAAGTAAGACAATATATGTTGTTTTAGATCTTTAGGAGGTCAGGTGGGGTATTCTTTGATAATATGACCATTTCTTTAACAATATTGCATAAAACACTAGACAATGCTCGTATATCTTCCCTTGGCTTGTTTTGGGTTACATAGGGCATAGAAACGAGGGTTGATCAATGTTATTCCATGACATTTTGAGTGAGAAAATGTTGATCTTCATAGAAAAAAGATATCTTTGAGGCATGAATCCAAGGAATGAAAAGGTTCTCGGTTCTTAATTAGGATTAGATTTAATGACTTCTAATTCATATTGTATTTTGATAAAAATTGTTCCTTTTTAGTAGATGCATGAACAAATTGAGTGAAAATAAGACTTTTAGTAGGTAAAGTTGTATAAATTATATCAATATATTATGCCAAAAGATTAATAAAACTAAAAAGTAAAAAGAGAAGAAAAGTAAAAAGAGAAGAAAAGTAAACATAGTAATTGAATCCTCTTTGCAGCTTTGTTTTCAGATAGGACCATGAATAATTGATATGAGCTGTTTTTCTTAAGAGAGATAATATTCTTTTGTGCTTGCACTTAATTTATACTGTACAGGATATTTGTTAAACCTCTGGAGCCTGAAGGGCATGACAACTGATTTGATTTTTTTTTTAAATTTGTCCACCCATTTCTCATAAAAGACATTAGTTTTAAGAAACTGTGATTAAAGTTTGCACGCAAATTGACAATCATTGTGCATATCATGACTTACGATAAATATAATATTAATCTTGGCTTTAACTTGCCGAAAATTTGTTTGGATTATCTTTTTTTTTGGGATCGGGGCTGTTCATCTTTGGGTTTTTCTTGGGTCTGCTTTTGCCCCCTTATTGTTTCCTTTGTTATTGTAGAGCTTTTTGACTTATAGTTTTGCTTCTTCTATTCCAGGCAAAGTGTACAAACTACTTGGGCTTTGTGAGACAGATTTTTCCAAATATTCAGCAAATTGACTCCAGTGTGTTTGCTTAGAAGTTCGTTGTCCTGAGTTTTTCTTTGTTGGACAGCTCTCTCTACAAGGTCAAATCCTCTTTGGGTAACACTCCTTAATCACATAACATTTCTATTTCTAGTGCGCACTCATTGGGCATTGATTTTACCATTTGAAATTGAATTATGATCAATTTTGTTCATTGAGCCTAGTCATGACCCTCCTATACAGAGTGGGTTTAGAAATATTAAATATTGAATTATGTTGGCCAAGTTTACGTCATCCATGGTTCAGCTCATGAGAAAATACATGCATGTAGATGTGCAGTTCGATTATGAATAGATATCTAGTTATTATTTTTGGCTACTATTCAAGTTTTGTCTCTAAAACGAGCTGTATACAAACATGTTCTGGTAAAATTTACAGCACTTTAGAACCTGAGCATATACAAACATGTTCTGGGTAAAATTTACAGCATTTTAGAACCTGAGCATCCTTTTTCATGTCCTGTAAATGATCTCTGAATACTTACTTTGTCACTGAAAATTACTTGCTTTTACCTTACAAAACTGGATTTCGAACTGTTATCGGCCTCATGGCCTGGCTTTATATTACAAAGTACAAAAATCATCAATTTTATGAATCTGTACTTGGTGTAATACATCATTAATGTTAAGTCTTCTGTCTAGACAAATTTAATGGCTACTAATTTGTTATTAATCGCACTTGAATGTTCTAATAGTTAAATTGTGCTACTAGTATCTGTTTGTATTAATTGCTTTCAGTTACTACAACTTGTAAGTGTAAGTCGAGGTATGACAATGGATTATATATGTGTGTGTGTGTGTGAGAGAGAGAGAGAGAGAGAGAGTCGAGGGATGGCTATAACCTTTGACTTCAATCGAAGTCAAATAACAGATTGCATTGTAGTTTGATCTCAAACCATGGGTCTATGTTTCCAAAGAATTTGAAGTTCTCACGGTAACAAAAGATCTTCTAAAGGATGTTGGAATAGCCGATTGTGATACCATGAACTGTTTTCAAGGATATTGATATGTTTGATCTGATAGGGTACACACACTTTTTTTCAGGCTTGGATCACTACCATCTCATTGTCTATCTGTAAGGTTGATACAAGTAAGTTTTTAGCTCTGAATGATGTTAAAAAAAAGATCAAACCTTGTAAAACTTTTCAAATTTAATTTGATTTTGAGTTTTTATGTTAATTAAAGGTAGTTTTTGGTTATAAACCCATGTGACTAGGTTGATTCTTTAAACCCTTATTGTTTTAATTTTTTGCATGATTGATTTAAACCCTTATATTATGTAGTGCCGGTTTGTAATGTTTATTTGTTGTGTTTTTGCAAAGTTTAACAACATATCATGGTTGATTCTAAGTCAGTTACGAAAGCTAGTAGGAGTCCAGAACACTTGCATATATTTTGTGATATATGCATTAGGGCAATTGATATGGGTATGCGACCGAGTTCGTATTTTGATAAACCCGGCTGGAAGTACATTGCAAAATCATTTACAGAGCAAACGGGTGTAGTGTTCCAAAAAGACCAATTTAAAAATAAATGGGATTCTTGTAAAAAAAAGCTGGAGTTTGTGAAATAAGTTGATTGGTGAAACTGGTGTAGGCTGGAGTAATGAACTGAAAACGATTGCTGCTAGTGATGAGTGGTGGCGAGCACGAATTCAGGTTAGTATTTGTTATTCCTTACTTTTCTATAATGTTATTATGTTCTGTGAAGACAATGACAAGAGCATTAATTTTGTTATGCAGGAAAATAAAGAAGTTAGAAAATTTAGAACTGCCGGAATTGAGCCTTCATTGAAGTTCAAATTTGATAGAATATTCTCTGGAGTCACCGCTACCGGACAACATGCATGGGCACAGTACCTGGCATTGACGAGGATTTGGATGCAGTAAACGTCGGTCTACAAGGTGTTGATTTGGAGGAAGGAAGCGGGGACTCAGATGAGCATGAGGATATAAATTTTGAAAATTATCAAAATTCTCGAGGCATTGGGGGGAGCATATATCATCTAGTAGTAACACCAGGAGCAGTGGTAAACGAAAACAAAGAGATGTTCCGGAGCCAAGATCTAGAAAGAAAAAGTCACCTGGAATTGGAGCTCAGCTAGTTTCAATTCAGCAACAACTTCTCGACAGCATGTCTAGTAGGAGTGATTCAACTTCTGCAAATAAAGACTTGTCAGGCTGTAGTATCCCGGAAGTTATGGTTGAGCTCCAATCAATACCTGGTTCGACAGATGACGATAATTTTCTGTTCCGCGCCATGCAATTTCTACAAGTGTGAAGAAATAGAGAAATATGGGCTAGCATCAATGACATACAACAAAAATACCGTTGGCTTAGAAATACCATCGCACATTCACCTAATTCTTAATTGCAATTCTAGCACTTTGTTTGAATAATTGGTTATCATATTTGTGTTTGTATTGGATACTAACATCATAAGTAATATGTTGATCGCATATTTTCCAAATATTTTAATTTTTTTCAATTATTCACCATATTGATTATCCATGCTTGTTTTCAATAACCAAATATCAAAATGTATATTGTGACTCAAAGTTTGTAATGTCAACAGGTTTGGACTTATTTTGTAGATATGGATGATGCACATTTTAATGCTCTATTAAACTGGGATTTTGAAGGTGAGTATGACAATGTTATGGATCATGTTATTGAGCACATTAACTATGATGCCGACGAAGGAAACAACAATGCGTACGTTGATGATGGAACTGCTGGGACCGACGACGACGATGATGATGACGACGGTAGCGAAGACGCTAACGATGACGAAGACGATGAAGATGACGTAACTTTTATAGAAAGAAAATATGATGATGATAATATAATTTTAAGCATGGCTAGCGCATTAACCCTATATTATATCACTTATATTCATAAAGAACCATGTATGGTTTCATATAATACAGGGATGCGTTGGTTGAATGACATTTTAAGAGGTCATTGGAAATGTTGTGTTAATATGTTTAGGATGGACAGAGACACTTTGCTGAGCCTATATTATGAATTGGAAACGCGTTATGGTTTAAACCCTTCAAGGAGGATATGCGTACTGGAGAAGGTAGGAATGTTTCTATTTACCCTTGCAGTTGGGGCATCAAATCGACATGTGCAAGAAAGATTTCAGCATTCTGGTGAAACTGTAAGTAGATGTATGAAAGAAGTCCTTAAAGCATTATGTCTGTTTGCTATAGATATCATCAAACCAACTGATCCAGACTTTACCAACACACCGATACAAATTGTGATGAATCGAAGATTTATGCCCCATTTCAAGGTAATTTTTAAAGTTTACATTTAAGATAGTTTGCACCAATATTGTGTATTTTGTTTGAATATTTATATCGTAATACATTTTTTTTCATACTTGTAGAACTTTATTGGTGCAATTGATGGGACACATGTTCGTGCAACAATTTCACCGGAACTTCAAATTCCTTTTATTGGTAGGAAAGGTGTCCCAACACAAAACATCATGGCGGCCTGTAGTTTTGACATGCAATTCACATTTGTATGGGCAGGATGGGAAGGTAGTGCACACGATACACGTATTTTTCTCGAGGCTATACACAGTACAAGTATCAAATTTCCTAAACCGCCTGAAGGTTGTCAATTTTTATTTCTTATAGATATGATAATTTAAATAAATTACTATTCATCTTTTGTTATTGAATTAATTTAAAAGTTGCATTTTGTTTCTATTTGCAGGAAAATACTATTTGGTTGATGCCGGCTATCCGAATGAGTATGGATATTTAGGTCCATATAGAGGGGAGATGTATCATTTAGAAGATTTTCGACGTCGGGGTGAACCAAGTGGACGATGCGAAGTATTTAATCGTGCACATTCATCACTACGTAATGTGATAGAACGAACATTTGGAGTATGGAAGCAAAGGTGGAAAATTTTGCAGTGCATGCCACCTTATCCTTACAAAACACAGGTTGCGATTATTGTTGCATCGATGACACTCAATAACTATATTAGAAGGAGATCGCAACATGATGATGTTTTTGTTGAATATGATCGTAATCCCGATTATATCTCAGACGAGTTATTACCAGATGTTGTAACATGTGAAACTAGTCAGAGTTCGGGCAGAAATTCCCGTATGGATATTGTGTGCGAGAGCATTGCAAATAGTTTGATTGGAGAATGAAATTATGTTTCCATTTTATTTGAAGTATTCACATTAATATAAATTGTTATTTATTTTTAAATTTATTTGTAGAAGTTACATATATATATGTATGGATGGATGTATGTATAAATATGTGTGTGTATTTCCATGCCCTTTTAAGTAATTTTACAAGTTAAAAGCAGTTTGTAAAGTTTGGAAACCAAACACCCAAAACTGTTTTTTCTTCAACCTCCAACTCAACCACAATTTTAACCAAACATCTAACTGCTTTTTTTGAAACACAGAAAAAATATTTTTTTTGAAACTCCGTTTTTTCAACCTCAACAGCAACCGCAAAACCAAACAGGCCCTTAGTTTGCTGTTAAATTTGATCTTTGTTTTTTTTATAATTTTGTAAATATAACTTGAAATTCTATTTAGCATTAATTGAAAGATTCGTTGACACTTCGTATATATAAGAACATGCAAATTATACGAAATATCAACACATAAAATCATACTAGTATACGAAATTATGAGGAAATTATCAAAACAAACAAATACACTGTAAAAATGGAATAGTGGACTTCTGAAGAACAGCAGCGGAAGTAGTAGCTCAAAGGCAAAGCGATTGGAGAGTGGAGGGATGCTTGCAAGATTCCATCCTTTACTCAAGAAATTAAAAAAAAAAAAAAAACACTTGAGCTCGAAAAAGTAATTTGTGCGGAAAGCAGTAATTGCTCTATTTGACAGAACAAAAAAACAGTTTACAAACGAAAAAATAATCCCGAAGTAGTTTTATTTTTAAGAATGTGGTGACTTTCTAAATCAGAAGTTAAGAACTTAGCCAAATTTTGGTATTTAGCAGACTCGTTGTGTCCTGTCGTTACGTTATGTTGTTAGATAGATGGATAGATCATCTCTCAAAGGCAAAGTAAACGGAGATTGCAGTGATACGAGGCGTACAAGATTGTTCCTAAAGGAAAGAACAAACTGGGAACTGGAAAGTGACCTGAGAGAACAGATCCACGAAGTTACGTGTCAGAAAGAACACAAGAGATGAGGTTTCTTTAACGTGTGGCCAACACATTTCCCCTCCATCTACTAATATCACCAAATCTCCTCTCTTCTCTCTCAGATATTTTATTCATTTCTTACATAACCTCGTCAGTGGTACTGAATTTTTACCACCCTCAATCATACGAAGATTGGGGGTGATTTCTTGCATAACCAGCGTCAGTAGTCAGCAGCACCAACAATTAGATATTGGGATACTTCGTGTGAAGTGCATGAACTCCCATAGTTTAGGATTGTGATCCTTAAGATGGCTGTTATAATAACTAAGCTTCACATATCCCCACAAAGCCTAGATAAAGTTAGTTTCGAAGAACACCAAAGAAGTAGATCACTTGGAAGGGGGTTTTTGAGTTCAGGTTTTGGGGTACACAAGAAAAGTTATGCGTTGTGTGTGCAGCAGTGCAGGTCTTTTAAGACTAAGGATGGAGGGGGAGTGGAAAAGAAACAGAAGGAAAAGTTTGAAATTCTGAAGGAAAATCAGAGCAAGACTAAGAAAGGAAGTGGGTTCTGGAATTCTTTGAAAAGGGCTGTTTCTTGGGCTGGTACTTCTCAGTCAAATGAGGAGCATAGAGAGGCGGTCACTAAATTGGAGGAGGTTTTCTCTTCGGTGAGTTGGGAATTGTTGGTCTATTATCTCTGTGAATAATTTTAATGCCTTTTTATGCGGGTAGCTCTGCTTTAATTTTTGAGTGATTTAGCAATTTAATGAGCCTATGCATGTGTTTGATTGAATAGCTGGGATTGTTGCTAAGAAATCTAAAGAATCTTGTGTGTTGAGTTAATTAATACTGTTTAGCTTGATTGAATGATTTGTTTTCGTTTCATTTCAAAATCTAAAACACACCCTGTGTTGAAATTTAGTTTTCCGGAGTGTATGATAGAGTGGTAAGTTCTTGTTCATATGATTGGTCATTTAAGTTCAACTTTTAACTCCTCACTCATGGTCCAGGCTGCCCTCCAAATTGGAAGATATATAGTGACGATGATGAGCACTGGAGTAGTACTTGCTGTTGGTTTTCAGTTGTCAGGTTAGCGAACACATTATTCTACAACAAGGATGATGTCCATTACCCTGCACTCTTGCCATGCTGTTCGATTAGCAAAAACATTATTTTAGTTGAGCACTGCAATGGAGTTGATTGTTAGATTGATGTTCTATACATGCATATTCAATAGTCTGCAATTCTTTGATGAAGGTGGAGACAGTCATATGAATACACTGATTTGGTATAGCTGGCTTGGAGGGATTATTATTGGAACTATGATAGGTGCTAACATGGTTTTAGATGAACACTGTCGAGCTGGTCCACGTAATGTCGTCATAACTGGAAGGTACGCTACCTCCTACAGGTTTCATGAATAAGTTGGTTAATTAAATTCTATGGAGTCCCATTCGTCTTATAATTCTGTCTTTCATTTGATATTCCATGAATCGTGAGGCATCATTTTGATGATTATACAAAATACATCCATGGGCCTTTTCTTCAGCATGGTTGTTATTTTTCTGCATTTAGATAAACACGTTAGCAATTCACATGAAATTGTGTTTATATATATGTGATGACTGCATTTTTTGCAAGGAAACTGCTTATTGAGTGGATTTTTTTTTGTGGTGCATGTTTAAACTGATGGATTTAGTACAAGAGGCCTGGGAAAAGCTCTTGCTCGGGAATTTCTTCTTTCTGGTGATCATGTAGTTGTTGCTTCACGCAGGTTGTTTACTAACAAAGATGTTGATGTTTTTTTCTCTCATCCTTACAATATATGTACTCACACACATGCTTGATTCTCTGCAAAGACAGCCCTGAGTCTGTAGACACGACAATTAGAGAGCTTGAGGAGATTCTCAAGGAAGGAATGATCACTGGCTCAAACAGGACAAGTTTGGCACATGCAAAAGTGGTCGGCATAGCCTGTGATGTTTGTGAACCCTCTGATGTTCAGAAATTAGCAAATTTTGCTGTCAATGAATTCGGTTCTATTGATATATGGGTGAGTGTTTTGGCATTTTCTGTTGTTCCGTGTAACTTGCACTTTAATTTTTCTTAACTCTCTATGCATCTCCATGTCCTGTGTATGTGTCTCTTCATGCCAACGTGCTTTGATAAAAAAAATATCCCTTTAATTTGATGCTACTCAAGTAGTGAAGGCTTGATTTGAGATTGAGGAATGGCTCTGTTATTGAGCATCTTATCAGTTGGATAATAGCATACATGATGTTAAAATTGATGTTTCATTTCTGACATGGGACTATGATTGTGGATTTAATTTAATAACCTGAATCTCTAAATCTCTCAATTTCTTGTGTGGTCCTGATCGGGATGCAAATATATGAGAATTCCATGTATTCCTTGTGCTGTTGTGCAATTACAGATTGCTTGTAATTTCTGACATGCATTTTCATCCTTCACAGATAAACAATGCTGGCACAAATAAAGGTTTTAGACCCTTGTTGCAGTTTTCTGATGAAGATATTAAGCAGGTAACTGAGAAATATATCATAAATGAATATCAAGCCTTCTTGATGAAATTAACACCCTAATAGTTGACAGCAAATGGTTGCCTGTTATGGTAGTTGGAATGCTTGTTATTTAAATAAGCTTTGGTCAAGTGAAATGGCATGATAGTGTATCAAACTTCCCCAGATACACACTCACAAGTTTGAGTACATATTTTTCTTTTTTTTCTTTTCTTTTTGTTTTTCTGTGATTGAGGACGCATGCTTCGATAATGCTTGAAATTCTGATTGGATTCTGTCTCTTATTCTCTTATCTAGTAAAGGATCTCAATGTTGATATGATTATCTTAATTCTGGATTAATTTGAATAATCTACTGATTCTATCATAGATTGTGTCAACAAATTTGGTTGGATCTATTTTATGCACTCAAGAAGCCATGCGAATGATGATGAACCAGCCCAAGGGGGGACACATTTTCAACATGGATGGTGCAGGTTCCGGGGGATCTAGTACCCCTCTCACAGCTGTGTAAGTTGTAATTTGTTACTGAAGTGGTGGATCTTATTTACTCATTGGTAGAGGCCAAAAGTTTCACCTGCATAACCTGCAGCATTTGTGATGATCAGAAATTCTTGTTTTCTGCATGATGCTTACCCTATTCTATCTTCTGAACCTTCTAGCTATGGATCAACAAAGTGTGGTCTGAGGCAGCTTCAATCATCACTTTTGAAGGAGTGCAAGCGATCTAAAGTTGGAGTACATACTGCATCTCCAGGAATGGTTCTTACAGATTTGCTCTTGAGGTATACCTGTTGCCTTTCTGTTTTTTGCTTGGCAGGTGCTATGCTACTGTGGTTATGATCTTAATTGTCTAATGAGGTTGCAAATATTTGCTAACCTATTTCTTTTTTGCTCAAGATCACTCTGTGCTAGTACTGTGAGACTCTTTCCCCGTTTGTCAATTAAACTAAAAACTGCTATGAGCTTGTGAACATGAATCTGTTCTTTCACATAGTTTTTATGCGCTGGTCTGCATCAGATGAAAGTTTTCTTTGTAGATCATTTGCATGCATTTGAAATCGCACTTCTCCACTTGGTAATTATGTTTTCATTCCATGCTTGGTTTGGTTCTTTTGCAGTGGCTCGACAACAAAAAACAAACAAATGTTTAATATCATCTGTGAGCTTCCAGAAACAGTTGCTAGAACTTTAGTTCCACGGATGCGTGTTGTGAAGGGTACAGGGAAGGCCGTCAATTACTTGACCCCTCCTAGGATATTACTTGCTTTGGTCACTGCATGGTTGAGGCGAGGTCGCTGGTTTGATGACCAGGTAATCTTGGTTGCTTGAGGAAATTTCTTACTAGTTAATGGCATCTTGACTGCATGCTTGCCACCATTACAGGCAGGCAAGGAAAATGGCTTTCCTGGTCATCTGCTTAGTTGATTCGTTTACTTCAACCCTTGCAATATTCTTCTGTTTTGATCTACTGAAGTATATGATACATTTCAGATTTGCTAAACATTTTGTTTGGAAACATCTTGTCATTCAACCTAAAACGTTCTATAACACCTAACAAATACCTTAGTTTACTCATAATTAGGGGAAATTAGGGTGCTTTGTCCATGTAGTTTTGGTCTAGTCTCCAACATGTCCCTACAAGTCTATTTGTATCTTATGTGTCTTTTACCATTTAGGTCATTTTTCAATATATCCTTGTGGTGGATATTTTTATCCAAATTAATAAGAGTTTCTTCACTTGAGAAACTTAAAATTGACGAAATTTAAATATATGAAAAAAACAAAAAATATTGTGATATGTTGTTAAAACTTGGTGTTTTTCATATTTTTTTATTTATCAAGTGGGATATGAGTTTACTGTGCAAAGATATTTTCTTAAGTTTGGATGAGAAAATTTGACAAAGGATAGATTGTAGAATGACCCTAAATTCAGGGATAGATGGAAAGCAATTACACTTGAGGGACTAATTGGTGGTTGGTGTAAAACTTAAGGACAAATTGAGCTATTTACGCTGCGACTCTTATCTCTTGTTTTTCTACTTGGTTAGTTATTTTTTTTCCTAAAAAGTTGAGCTTGGTTCAAAGTTGGATTCAAAACATTGTGTAGTTGATGAGGTAGGTACTCGGTTGAGATGAGACTCTTGAGTCTTGACTGTTTGAAGCACCCCCTTTTCTTTGTTCATGTGCACTGAAACACATTTTTCAAACCATTGTCCTCCTATTTGTAAACTGTTTCAAGTGAATTCATATACCTTCATATCTTGCAGGGAAGGGCATTGTATGCGGCAGAGGCAGATCGGCTCCGTAACTGGGCTGAAAATCGTGCTATGTTTTCCTTTACGGACGCGATGGAGATGTACACTGAGAATACTTGGGTGTCTGTCTTTTCACTCTCTATTGTATGTGCATTCATAATCCTTTCCAGCACAGGCAACACATTTCCTGGGACCTGATTCCTTGCATTCCGATGAAGCTTCAACGAGGTGTTCATCTCGATGATTTTAATGAAAAAACCAACAGAAGCTTTTGCAACTCGAAGAAGAAATGTGAAGGTATAGCGCAAATTAGATAGTTTATGGTTTTTGTGCGTGCGACATTTATGCTCCTACTTCAACCATTAGTTAGTGCTCAACTGTCATGGAACATAAGCCAGGATGATTGACCATGGCAGGCTTTGTGGGTTATGACCGATCCATATCACAAGCCAATATCTCATTCTTAACAAAGCATTCTCGGCTGAGATGCATAAAAATGTAATGCTTCCATATTATTGTTATTGAATTTATTGTCAAGGCAATGCATTCAACAAACTAGTTGCTGGACAGAGATGCACCTTGAGGCAGATCTTGAGTGAGTGCCTGTATAGAATATGTGCACTTTGATGATTACGTGCATTTGGGAGTGTCGATTTTAGTGTTGGTCCTCTTGCACAAAAGTTCTGCCCCAGCCACGGTGTGTGTTTGTGTGTGAGACTGATCTTTGTAAAGCCAAAATATGCCCCTCTCAGTCTGTTTCACCTCATTAATATACAAGGTAATTTTATCACTTCCATCGAATGCCTGTGACAAGGGCCACGATTTCTCTTTGTTCTTTCTTGTCTAGAGTAATTGTCTTCACCAGCTCCTCTTGCATGCAAATTGAATATACCTTGTTCATGTTTGGCAACAGATCTTGAGCCAATATGTTAGATCTCACTGTTTCGTACATGTGTTCATCTAATCTCATAAGAAACAGGTGCACTTTCTCCTCCTCCCGTTTCTTCTCTAAAATTGAACCAAGATTGCAGGTACACTTCTCGCATTTGCAGTCGGTAATTTCTCAAAATTGCCCCATTCATCCCATAGTTGTTTGAGTCTCCTGTAGTAGTCTATGATGATCAAATCCTTCTGTATGCATGAAGCAAGTATGGATTTTAGTTGTTGAATCTGTGGGTTGTTACTGATGGAGAATAATTTTTTAATGTCATTCCAAAGATCCTGCATTATTTCTACATGGTTTATAGTAGATCGAAGCATAGGTTCAACGGTATTTTAGATCGAGGACACCAACAATGAGTTCATTGTCCACTGGTCTTCCAAGTCTCTTGACTTCTTGTCAGGTTGTTTGATTGTTTCGTCAATAAACCCAAATTTCATTTGGGTTTTCAAGAGTGTTCGAAATGAACATGCTCATTCTTCATAATTATCTCCTTTCAATTGAACCTGGGTAATTGAAAACCCAAGATTATCAAGGGAAGTGATGTTGTAAGGTGAAATCATCTTTTAAGACTCGCTAGTAGTAACATCAGTGCCAACCATGATGTATAATGTTATAGCTTTGATATCATAACAAATTACCCCATGTAAGGATGATCTTTGTAAAGCCAAAATTTGTCCCTCTCATTCTATTTCACCTCATTAATATACAAGATAATCCCCCAATCAAAGGCAATTGTCTTTCCTAAATATGTCATGAATCATATAGAGATACGATACAATATTTGACCCAATAACTACCTTCCTAAAGATACAAGATTAACATAATTGATAGTATATTTCTCAATATATATATATATATATATATATATATATATATATATATGTATGCATGCTTTATATGTATGTGACTCTGAATGACATTGTCTCAATTCACATTAGGTGACTCTGGAATGAATTGTCTTAATTCACATTGCTTTTCATATTTTTTTAGTGTAAATAGTAAGAATAAGAATAATATATTCATAATAGATACTAAATAACTAAGAAATTATTCACTATTTAGTAAAAGAAAACCATTAAAAAGTTAATAAATACATTGCAATGGTAAACATAAATTTGTCATAATAGAATTTTTTTTAAGGAAAATTAAGGGCATCATTCACGTGGGATGAACAAGAGAACTAAGAGCTCACAAAAAAAAATCTCAGCTTGTAAAATTCCAAGCATAATCGGTATGGTTAGCTTAAAATAACAATTTAATTTCCCCTTATAGTTTCATATTTTTCATAAGTTTGAAAATATATATTTATGATCGAAAGGTATATTATCAACAAAAACTAAAACATGAAATCAGTTTTATATTTTCATAAAGTGTTTTCTTTTTATTTTTTTAATTTACATTACAAGATTACATTTACTAGTAATTGGATTTATAGTTTATTTTGATTTTTTTTATAGGGTTATTATAATCTTATAGCCTAGGTTAATGGTTGACACAATTTTTTTTGTAATTATTTTAATTGAGTTTTTTTATATAATTTCATCATTCAATATTTAGTTAATTGGGAATTGAAATTTATTATTGATTTATTTTTATTTCTTTTCAATTAGGTTATCTTGATTTCATTATGTGAAAAACGAGATTGGCGAGTTAACAGAGGTAGACTCAAGTTATTTTTTTTATTTTTATCCTTGTTTTAATTAGAAATTAGGATTTATAATGCTTTTTATTTGTTTTTTATGGGGTTATCATGGTCTTACAATCAATTCATGAATATGTCAAGTTAATCAAATTAACCAAGGTGAATTCAATATATCATTTTCTTAAAAATGTTTTTAAAAGATATCATCTTGATTGTTTTAGTCAAAATGTTTTTATAGGTAATTTGGGTTTTATGTGGATTCACCAAATTAATCGATCAGGTTATATTAAGTCAACCTCATACAATTAAAAAAAATGTATTAAAAAACACATACATAAAACCCAAATATGTTTTTATATTAAAATGAAAATTGATTTTATCCACAATATAACCTTAGGTAATGATAGTATATTCAAATTATGGTGGAAAAAAATCATGATCGTTAAATCTAGCCCATGTTCGCACTTCAATGCATGTATGTACTAGACATGGATTTGCATCATGTTGTGGGTTTATATTTTCTTGCATTTTTCAAATAAATAAGAAAAACAAACCACTCGGGCTCTTTTGTCAAAATCGCGAGTTGACTCGCAAAATCGTATGATTTTGCGAGTCAACTCATCAAATCGTGTCAACTCGGGGAGAAAAATTGTTTTGGATCAAACTTGGTCAAAATCATATGGAATCATGAAATTAGACCGGATCGGTCCGATATTACGATACCGACTGATTCTCGTAAAAGCAAACTTAATGAAAGTTTTTCTTCAATTTTTATCATCCTCATTCCTCTCAACCTTTCCTCTCAAATCATGTATGATCTCCTCTCATCTCTCAAATCATCCTCTCCTATTAGATCGTTGTCGTCGTCATTGTCGCCTCTCAAGGTTAGTTAATCTTCATTGGGGGTTCTCGGTTTCAATGCTAGAGTCACCTACTCAATCAATCAAAATCTCTGTGTTTTTTATTTTTTAAAAATACAATCAAAATGGGTATAAACTGACTATAATAAATCCCAGAAAACAGGAGTAAGGAAACTCAAAACCATTTAAATGTGTAAATACTTCTGTGTTATATCCAACAACATGTGGAAATATCCACCAGTTCATTGCTATCACGCCCTGGGCAGTTCTTGATGTGCTTGGTCCTTCCTATTCTAGCGAGGATGGTCAAGATTGTTCATACTACAAAGAACTCCGTACACTACCTTCTCAAGTTAGTGATATCTCACCTTTCTCTCCTTCTCATGCTGAGATTTTGTGATTGGCAACAAATGATGATCCCATTGAAGTGAAATAGTTTTAGTTTCAAACCGAACTGCAAAGGAAATTAATTAAATGTGTTTATGCTTTTGTTAATTTTTTTCGCTAATGCTTTGTGATCCTTTAAGGTAATGGAGAATGTGTGACTTGATAAATATTTTTGGATTAATCTTATCTCCCATGTGCTGTTAATTATCCCTATATTATGGGGTTTTTGAGTAGCCATTGTTGGGTTTTTGTCATGGATCGTTGCATCTGAATATTTTTATCTAAATAACAAATTATTGAACTTTATTTTAGCCATTATTTGGCTTCTTCTTGTTCTATTGTTGCAGAATAAAAAATAAATGAAATTTATTTTCTTATTGTCTGTCACAATCTCATATATATTGTTGCAGAATCTATCTGCAAATCTCTGTTGGTTCTGGAGGCACAACAACAAAAGGATCTTGAAACTGGTCTAGGAACAAGAAGAGAAGGTGTTGTGAAACAGGTAATGTGTTTCTTTCTTTACAAATCTTTAACCAAATACTAGTTTTAATTACACAAAAATTAAAGTTTGGGCATTGTTGATTGTTCTTTAGTACAATATTGTGAACTTTAGGTGTTGTGAAATAGGTTATTAAAACTCTGCATTACTGGGCTTGCATGCTGAGATGAAAAACAATTTTAGGTATTGGGAAGTAGGTTAATAAACATCTGCATTATTGGGTTTACAATATTGTGAACTTTGTTAATTGTTCTTATATACACATGGTTTTGTTGAAATTGTTTTACTTTCATCCTCTATTGAATTATTGATGTACTCTATTATTTATTCTTTAAGAAATATTGTTTCATGTGTTATACAATTTCCCCCCTCTAATTTCTTGTCATTTAAATAAATTTGTAGATCAATGTTGTTGCAGTTTTTTCAAGATGATTTGGCCATGTAATGATTCCTTTATCTTGGTTCAGGACTATTTATTAATTTGACACTTGATTTTGTCAATTGTAAAGTTAGGTTTTAGTGCAACGATTCATGACAAAAACCCAACAATATTGTTTTAGTCTTGTTCTGTTAGATTAGCTGAGTTTGATGGGAAATGTATCCAAGATCATGTTTTGAAGATGAGTTTTGATTCCGATGTTTATATACATAATACTTTGATTAATATGTATGCTGTTTTTTAATATATTTTTAAGTTATTTTAAATCATGTATGAACCTTAACTAATGAAGTCTTATGGCCATAATTATGATGTATTGTATTCAGAAATATTTTACTTACAATTTTATGATTTTTCTATCCACACAATTTTAACTATGATTTTATAATTTTTATTCAAAAAATTCAATTTTACTATTCAAGTTTCAGAAACTCTTTGCATATGGTATATCGTGTACAAAGAGAGAGAATAGCAACGAAACAAAGTTGACATCATTGATTAAGATAAGCAAATTCCTGAGATCGCGGAGCCTTAAGGACAATCATTCGTGAATTCTTCGGAAAAGAAAGTGATGACAATTATCCGAGCTCGCAGCCCACCGTTTGGAAGGTTTTTTTTTTACCAAATAAGTGATTATTACTTTTCTCCACGGAAAAAGTTTATTTGACATTGACATGCAATTATCAATTATGGTAGTATTTATTATTATTATTTAAATAAGTAAAGACTATTAAAACTCGAATTATCACAAATTATTTGACCGTGACTATACAATGAATATGCATATTTGTTTTTGAGCGTCTTCTATTTAATATATTATATAATTGTTAAAGTAGGTGGTGCCCATTAAGAAAAAAAAAAGTTATTTGATGGTTTTGATATTATAGTTTTAAGAATATATTTTTAATGTTTTCTAAGATAAAAAAAATATTTTAAAAACAACTAGTAATACAATTTCAACTAGTATTGCATTTACATTTTTTTAAAATAAAAAATATTTTAAAAACAACTACTAATACAATTTCAACTAGTATTTCATTTATATTTTAGGGTGCTTAAACTCTGTTTGACATTGTGTTTCAAAAGTATTTTAGAAAAAAAAATATTTTTTTTTAGTTTTTACTTCAAAATTAAATATTTTTGATGTTTTTAAATTATTTTCATGTGTTAATGTCAAAAATAATTTTTAAAAATAAAAAAAATATTTTTAAAAATAATTTCACCTATAATCCAAATAGAAAAATAGTAAAGTAGAAAATCACAAGCAAGCAAATAAGATAGAATGTGAAGTCTTCTGGCGTGTCTGCCAACTAATTAACTAACGTTACATGGCTGGTACTTGTACAGGTGATTTTAAAGAAACAATTCCTGCAATTAGCACATAAATTCCCCATAATTATAATTATTATTATTATTTTAGAGATCTTGATATATAAAAATATTAAGGAAAGATTCCACATGATAGAAGGCGAGACTGGATAGCTGGATTGAGGTGAATATTTTACCTTTTGGTCAGACAAGCGAATGTCATGGCACTAATTATGAGATGCATCCAATTTATTGCCATCTCCATGTGACTCCCATGGCCCACATTCCCATTTTCAACCCCCTTTTCATTCGGCCATCAAGTAAAAGGTAGAGAGCCCCCCGCTCGCTCTTTTTTCAAGATCCATGGCCTTTTTTATTTTTTATTTAAAACTTTATTATAAAAAAAACAAATTGAAACGTAAAACAGATCATTATTATAGATACTGACATACATATATGGTGCCAGCATTTATAATTATTACAATTGCTTTTTAAAATATTTTTATTTTTTTAAAATTATTTTTAATATTAATATAAATTAAAAATTATTTGGTCAAGTAGAGAGAGAGAGAGATCGGGTCAAAGCAACTTTCATAGACAATGAGCAGGCTCCGGCAGGTACAGTTGATATTGTCAAGTCAAAATGCCAGAAACTAATTCTAAATAAGCCAGCTGCTTGTATGCTGCCTTCCTCCCCCTTGGAGAAATTAAATGAGCTTAAATGGTTTTAATTAAATAAAAATCGCTGTATTTTCTTCTTTTTTAAAAACAAACAAAAAAATCGTTGCAAGAATACGCGTGGTCCAGCGGAGTTTTATAAAAATATTAGTAAAACCGGGGTTTATCTAGCGACTGTATAACAGTTTAAAATGTTTATTTTATATAAAATTCATTTTTATATAAAAATATCTACAAACATAAAAAAAATTAATTTAGTATTTTTGGAATAAAAAATAAGAAGTTTGCAATCTAAATATCTAAAAACTAAAGCAAATTCTTTTTTTTTTCAAAACCATTTATGCTGGTTCAATATTACCGTTCAATCGTTTTTTAAATTAATATTTTTAAATTATTTTAAATTTAATACACGAGTGTAAAAAAAACAGTATTTACTTACGAACACTTGCAAGTATACTGTCTCCCAACCGTATAAGCTAATGGATCAGGTGTGTGTGTGTGTGTTTTTAGCTGTACCGTTAATTCTCTCCCTGCCAACGTTGTAGAATGTCTGAACATAAATGATGACATGATCGCTTGGAATTACATGAAAACCAGAAAAAATAATCTAGACATGACTTCAAAATGATAGGATTTGTCGGCTTTATTTTTATTTATTTTTTAATTAGGAAACACGTCCAAATGTTTTCGGGTGTGTGAATAGCCGTTTGTGTCCAGCTGGTTTGCATTCACTTGAAGTAACAGCCACGTCCATCTATCTCATTCTCTCTATCAAAATTTGATTACAATTAAGATTAACGAGAGGGTCACCTAATCCTTGACCGGCTCCAACAAGACTTCGTGCCTGCTTAAGAAATGTAGTAGATATTATTTTTAAGATTTTTTTTATTTTTTTTTAATTTTTTTATCAATTATTTCTTTTCAAAAACACCTTTTAAGTCAAGTTCTAAAATACCCTTTTGATTTCTGAAGATAGATGCACCGTGCTGATTAATAATTTTAAGAAAGCAGAAGCGTGTTTGGCAGTGTGGTTGTAATAGCTTTTCAAAATATTTATCGTGTTAAAATAAATTAAAATAATATTTTTTTAAAAAAATTATTTTTAAAATCAACACATCAAAATGACCTAAAACATACAAAAATATATTCATTTAAAATATAAAAAAATTAAATTTAAACCAGTGACACATACTTATCTAAGCGCTGCGTTGGTTTTGGATTGGCCCTTCTTTTGGCATCGAATCCAGCCTGGACGGTATTTAGAAATTTCATCACATTTTTATATCCAGCGCTGATGCTGATGGCTTTGCTTTGTAAAAAGCATGCATCTCATAAAAGTTAATCTACGAATATTATAGAAATTATATCAAAATAAATAATCCGTTTAACTTTTATATAAAGCAAGATTTTCATGTTTTTTTTCTTTTAAAAAAATCTTGATAGGCAACAGCGGTGGAGATGTCATGCTTTACTTTTTGTTTCAAGAGTGTTTTTTGAAAAATATTAAAAAAAATTATTTTTATTTTTTATTTTAAATTATAATTTTTTAGTGTTTTATATCTATTCCATGATATTAAAAAAATATTATTCTAATATATTTTTAAACAAAAAAACATTTTTAAAATTAAAGTCAACCGGTCTATCGATTATCTATTACTCTGCCGCCGCGAGATAAGAAAAAAAAAGACATTATAGGCTCTATTTTGTTTTGTCTTTTTTAATTTAAAGCTCTTACAAATAATTCAAAGTCTTTGGCAAGGAAATTTTCCACGCACGTCGAATATAAGATTTTGATTTTATTTTTAATCACAAGCTTCTTCTCCTCACTATGTACTGCCGTTGGTAACGACATTAAAAATAAAAAACATGACAATAGACAGAGAAAAACACAAACAATGAACTCAATGTTGGCTTTGACGATCAAGATTTGGGAGTTGGGTTTTGTTTTTTTGTTTCATTTAATGATAGTTCTGTACTTATTAAATAGTTTTTATAAATATTTTTGAAAATAGATATTTACACCTCTTAGTAATTTAGAAATCTTTAATTAAAATTCAATCTTCTAGTAACTTGAGAAGCATAGCTGTCATCAACCAAGACAGCATGTCGCGTTTCACCTAATTTATAAATTTTTAAATATCAGTCAACACCAATAAATTGTATTTGTATTGTACTATAGTATTATGATACGATAATTATAATAAAATTGGCAGTGAAAGGAAGCTATGTTTTTCTCTCGTAATTAATTACACAGTCACTTATTTTTTTTTTATTATTAATCAATTTTCCAATTTCAATCCCATCTCTCAACGCTTGGTTTATTGGCAATGAAATTTATAATTTTTTTCAGTTTACTTTTTTTTTTGAGGTTATTCCAGTTAACTCATTTAGTTCAAATTCTTTTTCTTTTCTAATTGATTTTTTATATATTTTTATCTTTAATGAAAACTAGACTCTGGTTACCTCCATCTCATGACTTGAGTTATTGTTTTGATCGATTGACCCATGTTGAATTGACTTATTTTCATGTTTTTTTTAATCAGATATTTTATAAATTACATCTTTTTATCACTTGGTTGATTGAAAAATAAGTTTCGTATTTTATTTCTACTTGCTTTTTATTGAATTATATCCGTCTCATAACTCTAGTTTCAAGTTTGGTTGATTAACCTAAGAAGATTTTGTTTTTTTTGATGAATTTTCTTTTAATTTTATCCTTCAATGTTTGATTTATCAAAAATCGAGCTTTGTCATCCGACATATAGATTGACAAATTAACTCGGGTGAACCAAATTAATCCAATATATTTTCGTCTCAATATTTATATAATAAACCTCATTTTAAATATTTATATTGAATTAAATTATATTTTTATCCATCATTCAAAGTCGAGCATGTCACGATAGCTAAATCTTTACATGACTTTAAATTGTCTTATATCATAAGAATATTAACAGCATTTAAATATTGTTTTCATATTTTATTGTTTTAATCCGACTCGTACAAAGTGTAAATCAATATTCTAATAATAATGTGATGGTTGATCTCCCAACTTGTTTTATTTTGATAAAATCCTTGTCGTTCTAAGAGAAGAATTAGTAAACATTTAAAATCTCTTTTACCGTGAAAAAAAAAAAAAGGTTTGATGTCTCATTCAATAATGAAAAAAAACAGATTGATAGCAAAACCCTTTCAATAAGTATACAATCAACTATATAGTTTACACAATGATTACCAATATAAATTCAGTAATTCAATTTAATAAAAAAGGTTTGATGTCTCATTCAATAATGAAGAAAAACAGATTGATAGCAAAACCCTTTCAATAAGTATACAATCAACTATATAGTTTACACAATGATTACCAATATAAATTCAGTAATTCAATTTAATAAAAAAAAGGTTTGATATCTCTGATATTAATCAAGAACATTTTAATTTTTTACTCGGAAAGCTTTCCCTAAATGGTTAGTTGACTGACAATAGCATGTTTAGAATACCACTGTTTGTTATGTTTTTTATTTGAAAAAAATATTGAATTATAGTTTAATTATTTCATATTAAAAATTAAAAATATTATTATAATATATTTTAAATGAAAAAACAATTTTATTGTCCCACCGATTAAAAAAACCAATCAAATCAAAATAAAACTCCACAATTAATGCCAGACAGCGCCCATATCCCAAAAAAAATAAATCCAAGGCGGAACCTCATTTATTGCCGAATTAAAAATAAAGAAAATCACATGCTGAATTAAAATATAAATACAAAGACAAAAAACGAGTAGAAAAGATACGACCAACAGCGCGGGCCAGCCGTGTAGGTCCCAGCGGACTCTCTCTTGTCCTAAGAGAAATATAATTATTCTATTCTCATGTGAAAACGAAGACAAACAGCTCTTTCCCTTCCACTTCCCATTCTCATTTTAACTTCAAAATTCTCAAATATCCGAGGAAAGCTCCACAGCAGCTCTCTCTCTCTCACCCTCCCTCCCTCCCTCTCGCAACTCTCTCTCTCAAGAAGAAGAAGAGAGAGAAACAAAACCACGAGCGCACATCTCCTGCTACTTTGTCTCCTGTTCTGTCACTATGTCAGCTCCGGCTCCCACGTCGCCGCCGTCTAATTCTACTTCCCCACCCCCATCTACCCCAGCTCCTACAACTCCTGCAGTTCCTTCAGCCCCTCCACCCGCTTCCCCACCACCTCCAACAACCCCATCTGCCCAACCACCTGCCTCAACGTCACCACCTTCACCGCCATCCTCCTCACCACCTCCACCTCCATCCACCTCACCTCCTTCCACCTCGCCACCGTCATCCTCACCGTCTCCACCGCCTCCTTCGTCCACCACACCGTCGCCTCCTTCATCCACCACACCGTCGCCTCCTTCATCCACCACACCGTCGCCTCCTTCATCCACTACACCGTCTCCTCCGACAACAAAATCAAGTCCCCCACCGCCGACGAGCACGACTACGGCTACTCCATCCGGGGCAAGTGCGGGGTCATCGGGAATTTCGACGGGGGTGGTAGTGGGGATAGCAATTGGGGGAGTGGCGATACTGTTGATAGCGAGTCTGTTTTTTATATGCTGTAATAAGAGGAAGAGAAGGAGACGTGATGACGAAGCCGCGTACTACGTGCCTCCTCCTCCTGGCCCCAAAGGTGACATTTTTCTCCTTAAGATTTTAAATTGCTGGCATTTACAAGTGCGCACTGGGTTTTTAGCTGTGTTACAAGTTTTGGCTGACTTTCCGTTTTTTTCTCCTTAAAACCCATTTTTGGGTTCAACCTAGATTTAGTTTAAATGCATTTCTTAGAGTCGGGGACTTGCTCTATGACCTCGAATGCACAATTGATGTTAATTTCATCTCCTCATTTTTAAATATTTTGGTCGACGGATTTTTTTCCGATTCAAATCTTGACTGCATGGAAGCATTGATCTGGTCGATGTTATATGTTGGCATTTTGCATTACAAGACTAGTGTGTTGTTTCTTGAAGTTTTCTTCAAAATTGGCGACCCTACCGAATGCTTTTGCTATCTGTAATTGGAATCAAGGCTTCCTAGCGTGGAAATGATTGTCTGAAGAGATCCATTTGCGAAGAAAAAGGCCCTGCGTAATCGGGATTAGAATTTGCTCCACAGCACATGATATCAATAGAAAGTGAAGGACAAGAGGAAGTAGTTTATCATTTGTAGATGAAATTTCTTTGACAAGTTTTCACATTTGGAGTTTCAAATTGTGGCAAACTCAGATTATTTTCTTTTGCTATGAAGAATCAGATGATTGTTTGTTTAAACTTTCTGATGCCACCATCTGCTGGTAATTTTGTGCTCAGTGGCTCATTTTCTAGCATTTCTTGATGATTACCAGATGGCTCCTATGGTGGCAGACAACAGTATTGGCAACAAAATGCTCCCCCCCCACCTGATCGTGTTGTTGCAGCGATGCAAACCCCCTCTCCTCCGCCACCAGTTGCATCAAGGCCGTCACCTTCTTCAGAGCAAGTTTCAATGCCTCCACCACCTCCTCCACCACATTTCATGAGCAGCAGTGGTGGCTCTGGCTCCATTTATTCTGGTTCGGAAAACCCATACGCACCACCTTCTCCAGGCATTGCTTTGGGTTTCTCTAAGAGCACATTTAGCTATGATGAATTAGCAAGAGCAACAGATGGATTCTCAAATGCCAACCTCCTTGGTCAAGGAGGTTTTGGGTATGTGCACAAAGGGGTTCTTCCAAATGGAAAAGAAGTAGCTGTCAAGCAACTAAAGGCAGGAAGTGGGCAGGGGGAGCGTGAATTTCAGGCAGAAGTTGAGATCATTAGTCGAGTGCATCACAAACATCTTGTTTCATTGGTTGGATACTGCATCACCGGGTCTCATAGATTGCTTGTATATGAGTTTGTTCCAAATAACACTTTGGAGTTTCACTTGCATGGTATGTTTTTCCATCAAGTAGTTTGCTTGTATTCTAATTTTCTTCTGAAAAATATTTCAATTCCTTTACCCTGGCTGTTTGTGCACGGTTATGTTTTTTCTATGATGAATGTTGCAGGGGTGCTATTATTTTTAATGGTATTTCAACTGCATTGTTGATTTGTTTCAACACAGCAACATTGAATCAGATCATTTTAACCAAGCACCATGTGCGTTAGGATTACACGTATCTGATAGAAAATAAACATTTCAGGGAAGGGGCGACCCACCATGGATTGGCCTGCCAGACTGAAAATTGCTTTGGGTTCTGCGAAAGGTCTTGCATACCTTCATGAAGATTGTAAGTTTTATCCTCGTTCCACCTCCCAGCCCTTCAATCTTTAATGTACACGTGAAGCTGTACTGATACACCTTTCAATGTTATGAATATGATCCATAATATTTATATGCAGGTCATCCTAAAATCATTCATCGTGACATCAAGGCATCTAATATACTTTTGGATTTCAAGTTTGAGGCAAAGGTATTATTTTTACCTGAAATATGGTTTCTTTGGTTTAAAGTAATTGTTGCGCTTATTTAATGGAACTCATTTGATCTTTTGTAATTTTACCTGTTGATATAATTGCAATGGAGATGGTAAATTGCCTTTTCTTCTTTCCTTTTTGCCCAGGTTGCTGATTTTGGACTAGCAAAAATGTCTTCTGATGTCAATACTCATATCTCCACTCGGGTGATGGGAACTTTTGGGTATGGCAAAATCCTTTTAAAATAATCTAGTTGCATAACAAACAAATTTTGTTGGTTGATATTTTTCAAAGATGAACCAGATGATGACCTTGAGTTCTTCTGCTCGCTTTTCCCAAATGCTTGTCACCAGATGATGTGGTTCTTGTTTTTGTCGATCATGCTTTCATAGAGCTGTTCAAACATTTTGAATTTTAAGAATTCAGTCTTTTTTTTGGATACCATTCAGTGTATTCACATTGAGACCTTAAAACCAGCTGCAATAGGCCATCTTGAATTGTGGGGTTTTGTGATTGTCATTAACCTTACATCTGGTTGGCTTGATAATGGCCAGAGATGTTGTTATGGCTTTGTTTTCTATTTAGGTTTAACCTTGTCACCGTGGATGACTGTTAGTATGCAAATTACTTATTGTTCATGTGCTTCGAAATCCAGGTATTTGGCTCCAGAATATGCTTCAAGTGGAAAACTAACAGACAAATCAGATGTTTTCTCCTTCGGGGTCATGCTTCTGGAATTGATCACAGGTCGCCGACCTGTTGACTCAACTCAGTCTTACATGGAGGACAGTTTGGTTGATTGGGTAAGCTTTAATACTTTCTATGTGGTCTCGCAAACGCACATGCATGAATACACTTACATAACATGTATGCTGGAGAACATATACACATGCTTTCAGACAAACAACTAATTGGACAAAGTTGTGGATGTCACATCAATCTATATTGTAATTGTAGGCGAGGCCTTTGCTGACTCGGGCTTTGGAAGATGGAAACTTTGATACTCTGGTTGATCAAAAGCTGCAAAATAATTATGATCAAAATGAGATGGCTCGCATGGTTGCTTGTGCTGCTGCTTGTGTGCGTCATTCAGCTCGCCGTAGACCACGCACTAGTCAGGTAATTAGTTGAATGAAGCTTATCTATTCTTTTCAGGAGCAAACTGAATACCTGGTAGATGTTTGTGATCCTCTGATATACCGTCACTCTAATACATAGATGGAGACCATTTATTGAAAAGAGTGTGATGATATAGGCCATGGTCATATGTAAACTATCCTAATTGATATCTTCAACTCCTGACCAAGCAGGTAGTCCGAGCTTTGGAAGGAGATGTGTCTCTCTCTGATCTTAATGAAGGAATAAGACCTGGGAACAGCAGAGTCTATGGTTCATATGGCAGTTCAGACTACGACACCAGCCAATACAACGAGGACATGAAAAAATTCAGGAAGATGGCATTAGGAAGCCAGGAATATGGTGCAAGCAGTGAGTACAGTGGACCAACCAGTGAATATGGCTTGAATCCTTCTGGCTCGAGCAGCGAAGGTCAGAACACCCGCGAAATGGAAATGGGAAAGATGAAGAAGACCAGTAAAGGTTTTAGTGGAAGTTCGTGACAACTGACGCCTTAGTTTTCTGTAAAGACTCATCCCTTCTCTTCTTAGTATTTAATTGGACGTCACATTGATGGCATGTTTGGATGTGTAAACACATACAATCTTTTTTTGTTTTGTTTTTTTACAGATTTTGAAGTTTAATTTTACTACATGTATCTAGTAGCCCTTACATACAAGAAAACAATGAAACAGCCTGGTTGATTCTTTTATTCTTTCTTTAAATGTTGATAGCAAGCTTGTCTGTATTCACTTGCGTGTTTTTTGTGCATCATCTTTCGCTTGAATTGTGGTTTAAACATCAAGTTAGCCTTTGTTGACGCGTTAACTGGCGCTGTGACTTTAGCAAGTATACGGGCTATTTTTAAGCAAGAAAACTGTTTTTTTTAATAAATAAATAATATTGTGGGGCCGACCTTCTTGGTGGGTCCAGTGATGCCAAGTATGATCTTGAAGAAGCTCTAATGGTAAGCTCTAATGCCAACTTCACCAGCTTATAATTTCTGAAGGTGCAGTGCAGGTTTATAACTCACCAGGACTTTCTTGAATGAAATCAGCCTGCACCCTTCTCTCTCTATCAAACAAAATCCTGAGAGCCAGTCAGTCTGTCCCCACTGAGCAGAGAAAGGATTACATGATATTTCCGAGTCAAACCAAGTTTTATCGTCTTCTTCGTTGCGTATGAAATCGCTGAAAATGACACGGTGGTCAGTGGTCACACCAAATTAGCTAAAGAGTGTATGGCCAGGCCAGCTCATGATTTTCTCCTCAAATCATGATGTGTTATTGGTGCCCACTCTATCTGCACCCCACCCACGTTGTGAAAACATCCTGGATTTTTACTTCGTTATATTAAAAAACATGTTAATTTAATATTATCTTGAACTAAAAATACTTTAAAGCTGTGGTTGTGTAAGCAGATGGCACAGTCTTGGCTAGCAGTTAGACTGGTGCACCTACTGCCGAAGGCTCAAATTTAAAAGCAAGGCTGTAAGGATGGAAATGGAGACATGAAGAGCATCACAATTATTCTTCTAAACACGATTAATCCAGCTATTTTCCATCTCAGCTAAATTTCCAACGTTAAATTTAATGGAAAAGGAACAAATCTCAGCTAAGACAATCTAAGGAAGAAAGGGCTGTTATTAATACTTTATACAATCAAATACTAAATTCATATAGCAACGAAAATTTAGAATATAAATATCTCTATTCATTGTTGCTCAAATACCGAAAATGAATTTTCAATTGCAATAGTAGTAACATAACTTTTTCTCAAAGTAGCAATAACAATACAATTTTAAAATAATAATTTTTTTTATGAGAGTAACATTTTGATCTGTGTCTACTAGCAGTCGTCGATGGAGTACACATGCTATTATTTATAGATAGATCAGGGACCCCTCACATTAATTTATTTTCCATAAGAGATAATTAGACAATTGATTCCCTAATCAATCAATTGATCCTCATGATCTATCTTCATGATCATGGATTTGAATAAACAAGAACACGAATGATTCATGGAGGGGTATAATGGCAATTTCTAACAAGGACAACAATGTAAATGCAGCAATGAAGCTGGAGCATCAAAGGAGCAAAACTATCCAGAAATCAAAGGAAGCCTGCACGGTTTAGCGATAAGATACACTTCAGGTCTTGGCCTAGACTTTTATTGGCCTATAAGGTATTTAACATATTTAAGGATTAGTTATGATGTGCGTAAGGTGACGCGAACATCTCGTTATAAAAAAAAAGCAATAGAGCAGACAGTAAAGATGCCAGCTTTGTGGTGGGGAAAACCAAGATGAACAACATGAAGATCAAACTAAACAAAGTGATAAGTTATTTGTCCCAGCATATGGAAAAAAAAGGAAACCGGTCCTAGAATGAAAAGGAGTCCAGGAAAAGCACTCAGCAACCAAAAGCAAGAGCAGAAGGCAATATCTGAAAGAGACTTGCCCATTCCAGCAAACAAGAATGAAAATTTAATGGCGGACAGTCAACAACCAGCACAAAAGCTACTTTGCAAGTTCCTTAAAAGAAAATAAATGAACCAATTTAAAGTTCAGGATTCTTAGCTTGTAAAGTCTAACATCACCAATAAAACTCGAAAACGAAAGGAAATAGAAAGAGCAGGAGCGAAGAAGACAGCAGACAGGAAGAGCCACAGAGCAGTTCTTGAGAATTCAAGCTCGCAGGTCATTCTTAAGCTGAAAGCCAGTTCTTGCAGCTTAGAATTATCTTGCCAAAAACACTTATGGTTCTAGATGATTGCTTAATTTATTTAGAGAAAAAAGTGATCCTCCTATTTATTAAAAATAAATAAATAAATACGATAAATCAATCGCTAGTGCTATATGCCTTTCCATCATTCATTGAACTTGCAAACCACCTTGTCTGCGGGTATCCTCAAATTGCTACACCATTCCTTCACTGTCATGCTGGAAAACACCTTTATATAACTTGTTTTCTATCCAAGGTCTATATATTTATTACTTTGACGAAGATAACGTGTAATAAAATTAAAATCAAAATATAATACTCTCTATATAAGATAACTTAATGATTTTAAATCTAAGAATCGCTTACATAACCACGATATGAGTGTTTTTATAGACATAGGTGATATCTCTATATATAATTCAATTCAACGTACATACATGTATATGATAAATACCTGCATCTTAGATCTAGATACCCCTTATATTTGAGTTTATGAGAATCTTTGTTTTTTGTTCATAAAAAAATAATAATATACACTAGTCTCTAACAATCTAATAGAGAAGTGACTAGGAACATTTTAGAAACAATGTATCAATGTAATATGAATCTCTTAATTATAACAATTAAATTATTTTCTTTGCAAAATAGTTTTATTTCATTGACTTTATCTTTATTGTAGATTCATAAATAAATATTTAATTCTTGAATATAATATTATATAAATATTAAAGGCAAATTAAATCTTTATTAATAATCTTTATTATATCATCATAAAAAAACCAGAATACTCTTGAAAACAATAAAGTAATTCGACAATAACTTGAATATTATTTTATTAAATTAATTTTTCAAAAACAATTAAAAAACATTAAAAAAAATAAGGGATATTTAAGCGGCCTAAGAAAAAAAAAAGTATAGGTGTTCAGGGCGTCAAAGGCTAGACTCAACACACTTTTAGTTTTTTTATTTATATCATGTGATAGATGACAAGTTATCTTATGGTGGGCTTTCTATCCATCTCCAACAGGCATAAAGTTAGGACCTGAGTTTTTAGATTCAAGAACTTAATTTGTAATTTGTTTTCACCATTAATCATATAAAAAATATATTAGGAACCCTAATGAACCCATAATAAAAAAATACATATAATCACTCTAAAAAAAAATCAACCGCATTAATTTTTTTGACATATTCAAAAGACAATACCATCTCCATTGAACAGATCTCTCCAAGATAAGATAGATTCATTGGCATTAATAGTCTTTTAGATGACTAGGATGTAAACTCTTAAAATAAGGACCAAAATGAAAAAAAAGTAAAAGCTCAAGGGAGTAAAAAGATAAAAGGTTGTTTTTTTTTGTTGTTTTAATTTTGTTTAGATGATAAAATTATATTATATTTTACAAAATTAAGCTTTAATTTAATATCAATATTTCTTGACTTCACGAATATGATATACCATGCAACCAAAACCAACCAACAAGTTTAAAATATTATGAACATAAATAATATGGAAGAATAAGATTAAAAAAAATAATAAACAAAACGAATAATTGTTCAAAGATTTTTTTATTTAAAAAAAAAACTATATTTACACACATAATTAACAAAAAAAATAAACAGTATGTGATAAATATTGTAGCACTAGACACAGGATACTTTGGATTATAATAGTGTAAAATTAACTCTTGGACTCGGGAGCATTTTCAAATTTTTACACGAACCGATTGTTTGTGGGTATTTGCATCTTTTCCAAATTTTTATATAATGGAATTATGGTGTTACCCCTACTACCAGACATAACAATGTTGATTGGTCAAGGGTATTTGAATTTTTTTTTCTTCTGTCAATAAAGATTAGAATAACTATTATAGCCTCAAATAAGACAAAACATTAGAATTCTGAGTATAGGTAGTTTAGGTTTTTTTGTTGTTGGACAAATAGTGAAACTATGAATGTGCCATTAGAAATGACAAAATCAAAGAGATGACTCTAGGGTATATCTATATTTTCATATGCAGTATATTATTTTCTAAGAAAAGTGGTTGACATGTGGCACTAACATGTCGTTTGACACTAACATATCATTTGGTATATCTGTGTCATTTGGTGGTGAAAAATATTCATCCGCCATCGCAATGGATGCTCTGTCGTGTTCTCTTCAACTTGATGTGGCGTGTGTGAGTTAATGGTGGTCATAGACGTATTGATGGTTGGTTTTTCCACTTACCTCTCTCCTGCAGGCTATACTACATATTGACCCTCTAGTTTTAAGTTTGTTTCATTTCACTCCTTGGGCTTTTTATTTGTTTTTTCTTCTGGATTTATGCTATAGAAGTTTGATTTGTTTCAATTTTGTCCTTCAATTGAAATTGTTGTATATGTCATTTTTCATTTCAATCCTTATTCTTTTGATATTCGGTTTTGTGTTGAATTCGTTTAATTGTTTTGATACTTAGGTGTTGATTTGATGTAATTTTTTTCTTCAATTGAAATTGATTATATATTTTATTTTTCATTTTAGCACTTATTCTTTTTATTTTTGTTGTGTTGAATTCCTTCAATTTTTTCAATCCCAAGGTTTTAATTTCTTTCAATTTTATTCTCCAGTTAAAATTGAATTTGATGCATTTTTGTCATTCAATTTAAAAAGATTATATATATTATTTTTTTTATTTTAGCCCTTATTAATTTGATTTTTGTTATGTGTTTAATTCCTTTAATTTTTTCAATCTCAAGGTTTTGATTTGTTTCAATTTTGTTCTTTAATTAAAATTGATCATATATTGTGTTATTCATTTTGGCTCTTATTTTTTTATTGTATTAATTTTTTCAGTTCTTCTAGGGTGATCTCTATTTTTTTCATATTTATGTCACTATTTGGTTTTTTATTTTTATCATTTTTTTATTTTTTATTTTTAAATTTCATCCTATAATTTTAATTTTTGTTAATAATCATTCTAAATTGGTGTTAAATACTAAAATCTATGTATGACATTTACGAAATGCTAAATATGAAATTCTAAATATAAATTGCTAAATATGATATATTCCTGTCAGTATTATAAATGTATTTTTTTTATGTTTATTTAGTTTTGTTATTTTTTTGTTTGTTTTTTTTGTTAAAGATTTTAATCTTAGTTATTTATTTTTCAAGACAACTTTACAATTTTCATGGTTTATGCAATAATAACAATAACCTCAATGGTTATTTTTATTTTATTTTCTTGATTGTTCTTTTATTAAAGTTTTTGGTTTTTTTTCTTTGAGAGAATCTAATAATTTTCAATACTTAAACAATGATAGTGATTGTAATTTTAGATGTTATAGTCATTATTATAATAATGACATTACTAATGATGATAATAACTGTAATATTTCATTATAATGGTTCTTATGCTAAAATTAACAATAGCTCATGAAATAATATTAAAGATATCAATAATAATAAAAACATTTATCATAATTATATTCATAATGCTAATGATATTTATTTTGATTTAGTCTTTTCATCCTCTTTCGTTAAAAGTTTTTAGTTTTTTTAGTTTTTTTTATTCCTTGAATTTGCTCGATCCCAAAGTCTTGGTCAATTTAAATTTAATTATTTAATTAAAATTGATTATATATTATGTTCCTAATTTCAGGTCTTATTCTTCAAAAAACTTTTATTCTTGTAATTTTTTTAGTTCTTTTAGGATAGTCGCTATTTTTTATCGTATTTATGTTTATACACTCTTAGTTTTGATTTTTTTTATCATTTTCTCTTTTTCTTGGGGTTTTATTTTTTCATTTCATATTTATGTGATTGTTTTTTCTTCATTCAAATGATATTTTTAGTATTGAGATTTTAATATGTTTCAATTTTGTCCTTTAAATGAAATTCATTGTATATTTTATTTTTCATGATGACCTTTATTCTTCTTTTTTTTCTTTTGGTTCCTTTGATTTTTTTGGTTCTTTTCGGTCAGTCCCTATTTTTTATTTATATTTATATATCTAAACTCTTAGTTTTAGTTTGTAACTTCTATCATTTTTTTTACTTTATTAGAGTTTTACTTTTATTCAATTTAGTCATAAAATTTTAATTTATGTTGATAATTATTTTAAAATTTATATTTCTTTTTTTTAACAATAATGTTCTTAAAAATACAACATCGAATGATAAATTACTTAGGTTATTATTCTTATTCTTATTATTATGGTTGAAGGTTAACAATGAAATTATTTTGAAAATAATTGTTGAGCATAATCAATATATATTTTATTTTTTATTTTTGTCTTTATTCTTTTAATTTTTGGTTTAGCTTGAGTATTTTATTTTGTTTGATCCTTCTTAGATGGTCTTTATTTTTTTATTTTTCCTTATTTATGTATTCATACCTTTAGTTTTGGTTTTAGCTTTTTATTATTTTCTTTTTTTCTCTCTCAAGGCTTTGTTTTTATTAATTTTATTTATGAAATTTTAATTTATGTTGGTAATGATTTTAGAATTGACATTTCTTCTTTTTTTCCTTTCGTTTTAAAATTGATGGTCCTTGTTTTTTTGTCTTTATTTATGTATTAATGCATTTTTTTTATATTCTACAAGACAATTTAATAATTTTATTATAATCCAAGTGATTATAATAATGATATTCATAATGAAAATAGTGGTAATTTCTCTTTTTTTCTTTAATTATTTTCATTTTTTCTTCCAATCAAATAATATTTTTTTATGCTATCAATATTTTTTTTTAGTTTTACCTTCAATCATAATGACAACAATAAAAAAAAGGATTTAGAAATTTATAGCAATCAATTAATTTGCTACAACAAGAAAATATCTTATATATAGTTAATTTTATTAATTGCAGTTTCATTATCTATCAATTAAATATTCAATCAAACAATTAACATATACTCAACTGGTACAATTGTTTTAAATTTTTTATCTCATTATTGTAAAATTATATTCCTCTATTTGATCAACTCATAAAAAAACATTCATATGATCATTGTTTTAAAGTTCTTTTTTTTATATATAAAAAAAAAGAATATTGAAACAGTAATATTTTAAATTAATTTAAGTTATCAGCCTACAACTTGGTCATATGTACAACACGTTTTATAACTTTTACATTTTAAAATAGAAATTCACAAAAACAACACAAGAAGTAATATTATTAAAAAGACAAATGTATCAGCAGCTTAGTTTTTTAAATAAAAAGCTAAGAGCAATCAGATATAAATATTCATAGATACCAGATTTCTTTTGAGTATACAAAATCGTCTAATCAATCTTGATTCTTGACAACATAATTTATTTTATTTATTTTGAATACAAGGTGGTAAACATGATCAGTAATCCTCAACTCTTCGGTGAAATGGTGGATCATTACTTTAAAAATTTGTGCCGCAGCAAGCATCCAGGCCAAGAGCATGAGCATGATATTAATTCTATTGAAAAGACAACTAAATTCTACTATGATGCCTGCAAGAGCACACTTCATTTCGTAACTATTCCACAGCAAAAAAGAGTTCAGGTTGCGAGAAAACATGAGAGAAGTTATAAAAATGATTGTTCCTTTAGCTATAAATTGCCCAGTCGACCAGAGCCAGACCCTCTCCTCCTCCTTCGCCGCCTTTGCCGAATGTGCCAAAGGCTCAACAGCACAAGGCCTAAAAAACAAAATGCAAGTCAATATACGATGAAAACCTCAAAATCTTCTGTAAATTTACCTATTTAATGATGTCCACTGACCAGTAATTGCTACTGCTGCAGGTAGGAGCCAATGACTAGCTACTAGCACTGGTACATCAGCCTGCAAACGACACGTGTAAATAGAGATCGTCACAAACATTCGGACAACACCATATGGGAGGAGAAACAAAATGTTCATATTTTACCTCATCCCTGGAGAGCATGCCCCAAGTCCTGTTTCCCAACGAGTCAACCTTATTTTTCTGAGTGTCCTTTGGACGCCTCAAATTGGAAGTTTCAAAGGTAGAATTCAAACCCCTCCCCAGATCTATAAGAGGATAGCCTGGAAGTCTTCTATTCCTTCCCCTAACATGTAGATTGTATCCCTTAGTTCCCCATACTTCAAACCTGGAGTCACTCCTGCAGATTAAATCCTTCCCCACAACAGCAGAATATGATGAGAAGTTTACATCAGTACGACGAGTAGGTAATTGATTGTCATCTACAAATAGGGCAGCATCATTTTTTGATGAAACTGGGAACAGCAATGGATCTTTAACGTTCCTGCTAGTGAAATCCAGTATTTTCTTCAGGAGCCAGTAACAGTTAGTGACCATATGGCTGCTATCCAGACAGTTAGAGTCTCCATAAACTGCTATACGACCTTGTCCCACCTCTACAAGGCCAAGAATTGAAGAGTCTGCCTGCAGTGATAACAGACACCATAAATAAATGAGCACTTAATCATGTTTGTTGGAGGGTCCAACAGCTGTTGAGACGTTGAGATTGGAAATTGGCCAAAATGGAAAGTGCTAGATTATCATGGCCCAAAATATAATTGTTAACCCACAAGGGATAGCACAAATGATAAAGAATTTGCTTAAGACATTGGGTTCAAGTCCTACCCTATAATAGCTAGTGCAATTTCTAATTCTTGTGAACCAAGAGTCATGGAACCTCCTCCTAAAAGACCAAAATGGGATCTTGTCACCACAAGGTCTAGAGAGCTAGTTATTAGGGCCCATAAGGAGGGGCCCCAGTACCCCTGCTACTCGGTGAGGAAATAAAATGTCATACTTGTAGCAAACTTACTACGTAAAATTTTTCTCAACAATAGTTCCATGGAAAGAGCATAGCACAAACTACAAGGTGAAGATCATGAGTTTTACCTTGACCGTGCCAGAAGTCAACACATTTTGGGTGGCCCCACTTTCTGAGCTATCCAGGAAGGGAAAACCGTGAGTATACCCACCTCTTGGAAACCTCACAATATCAGTTCCAGATGCATATCTACTTTGCTCTCCATCAATGGAAAAATCTCCATTCAGAATCTTATCCCCAAAAGCGATCCCAAATGGGGCCAGAAGATCATTCAATGCTGGGATATTTGCACCTCCAGTAACAGGAGTCCACCAGCTCCTTGTATTATCATCAAAGAATCGCATTTTCACCATTGTATCCATGTTATACCATTCTGCAAAAACAACTAATCCCAATCCAGCACTGATAACATCATCTCTCAGTTTCTCGATTTCTTCTTGAAAGTACTCATCCTCGAGATCCACCAGAAGCAGTGTCCCATATTGGCGAGCATCAAAACATGTGAAAGGTGAACCAAGAGTTTCAACATAGTACCCAGCATCTCGTAACATGTTGAACATGATATGAAAATTTGTATGCAGGTGATCCCCATGCCAGTCAAGGATATCATTGCGAACATCCAAAGAATCTCTTGGAATATATCCAGGAGGGTATTTAATGTTGTGAAATTGATCCCACAAAACACGCTTATGTCTTGGTGGAGTGGGAACCACTTTTAGTTTCAATTGAAGCACACAAGTGCTGCTTCGAGGGCTCTTCTCACCTGAAGATGGAGGACTAAACACCCTAAGAGTTACATTACCCTCAATCTCTCCAGAGAACTGCACACCTTCTTCCTTGATTTGCATGTGCAATGCTAAATAACCAGTCCAAGGCCAAATAACTTCTGAATAAGTAAAGTGAATGCTTAGAAGATTTCCTTCTTCCTCTGCAGGATGCCATGTTGGAGGACTTTCAATATAGCCAATGGCACCCATTCCATTCAGAATGGTGGCATTAAACATAACAGGCATAGCACCTGCATAAAGTGGTTGACGACAAAAAGGCCAGGAATAAGGGCAATCTGTAAAATCTAGAACACTTGGAAAGATGCTTGCCCGAGGATGGTAACCCTTCAGGATTTCATACGATTCTAATCTGACAGAGAAAAAACAGTTAGAAGCAGTGACACTGACAGAATCTTGTGATAAATATTAGCAACTAGACAAACTCAGGAACAGATAACAACAATAGATAGTTTTTTATTAGTTTGTATTGGGAAAAAAAAAGAAAAAAGAAAAAACTCGAAAGCTGCATTCAAGGTTTTTCTAACGAGCTTTCCACTACCCAGATTTCATTCTCAATCTCATTAAATAGAAACCTCTGATGCATGAAAAATAAATGTATTAATGCAGGATTAACAGAAAAATGAAGTCTGCAAATAAAAAACACTTACAGATCAACTCTTCCAGCACCCTGCTCATACATATTTGGACCAGAAAGCTTAGCAGCCCCCTCAACTAGAGCTTGTTTCATGCTTGCTGGATTCAGAATGTCCTTACGATCCCTTTCAGGAATAACACTGACAAGTAGGCATACCACACCAGCAACCACAGGACTAGCCACGCTAGTCCCTGATAAACTTTTACAACCAGTGCTTATTTTGGATCCCATGATTTCCCGCCCATATGCAACAACATCAGGTTTCACACGACCGTAGCTGTACAGAAAATTTAAATGCTTAGAGTTCAATAATCACTCAGCATAACAAGCAAGCCTATACAGAAAAGTTTTTCAAATGAGAATTATTCCAACAGCTGGAAAGAATTGCAAAAGCAAATTGGATTATAAGTTATACTTCAAGAGTTGAATTCATTCAACAGGGAAATAAAAAAACAAGGTGGGTCATTATTTTTGAAGGGATTGAGTGACCTACAATGGACAGTCCCAAGCACTGGAGGATTAGTTTTGGAAGCCCAAAGGGATATCAATGGATACCCTCTCTCTCTCTCTCTATGTATATATAATGAAAAAATGAAGAAACACAAACAAGCAACCCTATCACTAAGCATATCAGCTAAGGAAACACCATTAAAGCACCCGAATCATGAAACCACAATGAAGAGAGGAAAACCATTGTATCCTACAGAAACTTTCTCAAATTGAACTGGTTCTCAAAAATTTATAGTCAGCAACTAGGTACCATAAGACTACACAAACAACTCATTTCCTCCTCGAGAAACCACAAAAGAGATCAAGAAATTACATGCACTATGTATCCTTCACAACTGGGGAACATAAAAATAAGTGACTTTAGTCTTCGATTCAATGACAGTACACACAGTCATTATGAGATTGTGACATAGATTTGAATGCTCATTATGAAAGGAGATTAACTGTGAAAACTCAACAGGATTAGAAAGGACCAAGTGGAATAGATTGACACCCTCCTCCCATTTGGATTCAGTATCTGATGTTCAGATGAATCAGAATTGAAGAGGATTTTGAACTTAAAGAAAGCTCAAAATCTGCAATCCTATGTGGAAAGTGCTCAAGTAACTGCATAATAAGCAGGATTGCCTTTCCTTTTTTCATCACATTCTTGCTCAGTGCATATTAAGAAGAATCCAAGCATAGATATCCATACTAGAAAAGATCAATTTATGAAATAGTTATTGCAGTTTCCAAGAAGAAACACAAAAATACAAATATAAAACAAGGCAGCTAAAATGTTTGAAGTATACACAATACTACGAAATCAAAAGGTGTCTGAATAATAGTTTACCCATGAGGAATCTCCCAAGTGCTCATGCCCCGTGATGAAAATGGGGCTATGTGATCACTGTAATCTATGCCACCAACACCAATAACATCACATTGGTCTGCTGGATTGTTTAATGTTCCATAAAGGGGGCCATCATTTCCAATAGCAGAAACCATAATAATGTTATTAGCTGTTATTTCCCAGACCTGATCAATAAGTACCAAACAATCAAGTAGAGGAATCGTTGTCAGTATTGATTACAGACAAAATCTTCAGAAGCTTCCCCCACAAGACTTTGTTAATGAAGCCACTAAAAAATTAGGCAACACTAAGAAGTGATCCCTTGCCAGCTGGAAAAATGGGTCAAACAATAGTGGTGGCAATAAGGCACAGGATTTGGTTCTGTAAAGACAGTTATTTTAAGGAAATGTGCAGTGGTTCAGGTGGAAATGGACATGAGGACAAGTGAATCATCCCTTCAAGTAGCAAACAGAATCATCATATGAATAATGTCAAATAGAAAAAAAAACCTGAAATAAGCAGGCAAGATGAGTCTTACCTTCTCAACAAATGGTAGATCCAAGTAATCAGGTCCACCAATGCTCAAATTTAGCACATCCATATTGGTTGCAATAGCATAATTAAATGCGTCAAGGAACCATGATGTGTAAGATACCTGCAATAGGCTGAACAAAAACTTCTCATAATCTTGCCAAATTTTATGGAGCAATTAAACTTAAAAAAAGAATTTATGTTTTAATGCAGCTTGAAAGATATACTTTAGACAGAATTAGATAATTTCTCAAAGCAGTGCTTATTTACTTGTCCATAGCTTATAAATGTAGAAGATTGAATAAGAAACATCAGGTCTAAATGGGAGATCTTCCAGCATTCAGGACACATTAGTTTTTTCCTTTAACATTTCTATTGTATCTAAATACATTTTTAATTTAAAAAGTTAGGGCAAGTACTTTTCAACCAATTAGGGGATAAAATGAGATGCAATTAACAGGACGAAACATTACATATGCTTTCTCAAATCTCTTTGGAGAGAAACAAGATAAGCTGAAAAATACAGCAATCATTACCTGTGCATCTGTAAACACACGAAATGCATAAATCTCTGCATCAGGTGCAAAACCAAGACACTCTGCATCTTGACCAGCAATAACACCAGCAACAAAAGTTCCATGTCCAAGATTGTCATTCAAAGTATCTTCATTGGTCCAGTTTGTTCGCTCCTAAAAAAAATACAGGGGAGCACATATCAGTATCAGCTTCTCAGCTTAAGCGAATAATATTGAAGCAGATTCTCTTTTTTTTATTGTTTGTGCAGGAGATTATACTTTAATATTGCGGAAATGTGGGTGATCAGCTCGAATCCCAGTGTCAAAAATAGCCATTTTGACTTTATGACCAGTAAATCCTTTTGACCAAAGAACATCTGCTCCAAACAAGGAAGTCACCTGTGACTTCTGCAACAGATACAAACACAATGAGCAAGTGAACGTCATAAAAAACTTTGGGTGGCACGAGAAAAGGGTCTAAGAAAAATTTTGGGCGGCAGATAAAGGCCCATCTAAAATCCTTCGAAATCACTTCTTTTCACTTCCAATCACAATATCAGCCCCAAAAATAAATAATTTTTCACAGTTAAAGTCTTGCGACGTTTTATAGAAGCAAAAACACTTACAGCTACAAGCATTCACTACCATATTGCATTAAATTAAAAACAACCACAGAGAAAAATAAAAATAAAACCCAGAAAATACCTGCCCCAAAAGTTGGCGACCCCAATGTATAGAGGAATTACTAGTCTGGGCCACAGCATAACTCTCTCCAGCTTCACTAAATGACATGGAAGTAAACATCTTGCCAGGTCGTTTCTCTCCATCAACAAAACCAAGCAAATCCCTTTTCGTATAGCTAAAATCCAAGTTCACATCTTTCACCATCTCCAGCCCCTCAATCTCTCCAATCACACTTTCCTTCTGGATCGCCAACACTCCGAAATCCGTGGCATAGTCCATCGCCGGATTCCTCCTCTCGATCCATTTCCAGCCATCCGATTTGACTCTTGATTCTAAATAGCGACGGTGATGATCCGATTTTTCGTAGTCTTTGAAACGGACTATATAGTTTTGGGTGACTAGGGTTTGGGAAATGGGAGAGCGGCTGGAGAAAAGATGGAAGAGAGAAAGGGAAAGGAGAGCTAAAAAGAAACAGGGTTTCAATGGAAATGTTGAGAGATTATGGTGGCTGGTCATGATTTTCATTTTCATCGGGGTGGTTTTGTCAGCGATGATGTTCTTAATGGATGTTTGATTTGGCGGGTAAATTCCCTCATCTGGGAAACCCAAACGCAGAGAGAGAGGGGAGAGAGTGAGATTAATGAGGGTGTGGGTTTTTTTTGTGTGTGTTGAATCTGATCAGAAGCGTAGGATTATTTGACCGCAGTTTGTGTTTTTTATACAGAATTTTAGTACCTGTTTTATTATGGTTTTTTAAGAAATAAAAAATAATCATTATAAAAAATAGTAATTTTTGTTGACATGCTAAGTCTAGATTATATTTAATAATATTTTGTAATGTGATGTTGGATATTTATTCAAAAATATCTTTTGAATAAATATTTTTTAATCATTTTAATATAAAAACATTAATTTACTATAAAATTATATATTTAGAATCAAACAATATACTAGATAAATAATAAATAAAATAAATAGAAATATAGGGATAAAAAGAGTACTTTATTTCACAAAATTTTGTAAATGTAGTTATATATCCATATAATCTTAACAATGCTTTATTTATAATTTAATATATATTAATACTTGTAAGTCCAAAAGTTATAAGAAAAAATATAGAGTTTAAATGTGCTTCAAGATAATAAATGAAG
Source organism: Salix exigua (assembly GCA_032356905.1). Lineage (NCBI taxonomy): Eukaryota > Viridiplantae > Streptophyta > Magnoliopsida > Malpighiales > Salicaceae > Salix > Salix exigua. Next base: position 8,371,678 of record CM063605.1, read on the forward strand.
CTGAAGATAAAAGAAGAAAAATAGACACTTATATTCAATGTTATGATTTCATAACATTTCTTTTTGGATATCTTTTGTACAATATTACGCATTGAAAATTATCTTATTAAAAACTTTTATCAAGAGAAAATCTAATGGGAAAAAAGAGTATAGTGCATATTAATTTCTCCTTGTAAATATATAACCTTAAATCTTTAAGTTGTCTCATTCTGATATTACATCTTAATCTTTTAGATACAGTAGTCGATAATGCTTTGGTGAATAAATTTGTTAAATTATCTTTTAAATGAATTTGTTTATGACCAACATCACCATACTCATAAGGTCATGTGTGAAAAATAATTTTGATGAGATGTGTTCTGTTTTATCTCTTTTATTATATCCTCTCTTTACTTGAGATATGTATGCAATATAGTTTTCATATGATATAGTTGGAGTTCCTCTTATGAAGGATAAACCATATGTTTCACAAATATGTGGAGTCATTCATCTCAGTCACACATACTCACTCTAACTTTATATTGTCATAACTCATTTATGGGTTATTCCCCCAAATCTACCCAAAATAAAATAAAAAGAGTTAATGTTGGTAGAAAAATCAAGATAAAATTTTTGGACATTTTTAAGATCCTGTTCATACCTCTTTGTGCTTGAACATAAAGGAAATGCAAATTCAAGGCTAAAATAATTTATTATTGGATAAATCTGCATATAAATTAAATTGAAAGGCATAATTATATTTTTATGGTACGATTTGATTAAATCGTCAACTGCTTTAAAGTGTAATTATGTTTAAGAATTAATTTAGGGTCCAATTGAAGGATTTAATTAAGTGCAATGACTTAATTATACTTTAAATTGGTCAAATTAATTTTATTAAGGCTTAATCGATGAAAAATCAAGTTCTTGAGCTTAATTCAGGTTCAATTGAGAAGATTAGAATTTTCAGAAACCAAATAGAATTTTTTTTCAAGCCAATTGTGTGAACTCAGGCGAAAAATGAAAAAAAATAAGAGTTTAATGGTCAATTGAAAGTTAAAATGCATAAATCCAAAACTAAGGATCAAAATAAAAATAAAGACGTGCAACGTTAAGGTTGTTATTAAAAATTTTACACGGATACAATTGCACAAATTTAAAAGTTTAAAACCAATTGGAGGTGCAATTAGAAAAATTACAGATTGAGGGACCAAAACACACTTGCACCTTCTCCCAAATCCTACAGACACACTGTTGTAGGAGGTAACCCATTGCTGCATGCAATGGTTACCTCCTGCGTCTACAAATAACACATAAACGGGGGAGACACGACAATAAAAAAATTAAAGGGGGAGGACCATAAAATTACAGGGACGAGGAGCGAAAAAAATAGACAACGGAGACGATACACATGAGCATAAAATAACGAACAAGGAGGTAGAGACGAAGGAAAAAAAATGACAACATCGATCATTGGCAACAAACCTCCACCTCCTCCCTTAGCACTAACAACTTTCCTCTTCCCAATTGTCACCTAGGGACCATCGGTTTCCTCCCACTAGTAGTGACAGTTCCTTCTTAAAAACAACATCAATTGGCCTCTCTTCTTCATTATCACCATGTTGTTCCAATAGCTCAGTTCGGCAAGTAGTAGCAGCGTTCCCTTCGGCTCAACAACAACTCCATCTCTCTCCATTCTCTAGCAGCAAGTTCAATAACAATCTCTCTCTCTTCCTTCACCCTTGCAACACCACATCGACAGCTCTCCCGGTCCCCATATGCCATCAATTCCGACACCACTACCACAGTGGAACCCACTCGACCTCTTTTACCCAGCGACAATAATAGGTACGTTGGTCATCTCCCTTAGCCAACATCCTTTTTGTTCATGTAATACTTGAATAAAGCAGCATAAGTTTCTTTTTTTTCTTTTCCTAATCTTGGGTCAAACCTGTTCTCGGCCCATCCTAAGTCCATTAGAGTTGGGCCTTTTGGCCTAACTTAGATGAGCCTACTCATTTAGTTGGGCAAGGCCCAATCTATTTTTTTGTTTTTTTTAAATAATATAAAAATTACATTAAAAAAAACAAAAAAAATGTTGTTTTCATGCATATGACTGAATTCCAAGGTTTTTCCAAGAATATTTTTTGTAGGAACAAAAATAGCTTATATCTCATGTTTTGAAATGAAAATCAGACATCATAACTGATTTACGATTATCCATTGAAATTTTGCAAAAAATTACAAAAAATGTTAATAATTATTTTGTCTTAGCTACTAGGGTGTAAAATTAAATTGTAAAGTACATTGCAGATAGTAAAAAAAATTAAACACGGTGTGAAAAAATTTCAAACTTTAGAGTGGTTAGGGTTTTGACTTCCAACAAGGTAGAAACTTCCTCATGAAGAGAGATATACTTTGAGCCTTAGAAAAGACCAACGAATAAAAATTTGGCATAGAAAAAAAAATCAAACAATAATACAGCATACCTTAGGTAGGGTGCACTAGGGGTGATGCGTCTTCCTCTTGCACAACAAGTCCCCTTACCTAGACTCTCGCAAACCATTAGGCTTCTTAGTGACCTTAATACTAGGTGGTGACTCTTAAAAATTATAATCATAATTTTATGATCATAAGACCCTATTTTACCACGTGTCATCTCCTTTCCGGGAATGGCAAAGCGTAGAAAAAAATATCGTCGCAACACATGTATTGCCTTATAATTACGGGTACTTAATCCAAAGCACAACCATATTCCAAGCAAAATTTGAAGGCTTGATTTGTATGAGGAGATGGTTTACTCCATAGGAATTTGATATACAAAGGAAGACTAATGAACAAAGGAAGACTAATAAGAGGTGGAGCTAGCTAAAGAAGTAAACAAATCCTTCATTGAAGAAAAACTAATAAGTTCTTAAAGTTAATGAAACATAACAAGTAATATGTTGTTGAGCAACTTAAGAAGACTCCAAACCATAAAGAAAAACTTTGTAAAAGATGTGAAATAAGGCATACATACCTCAAGATATCAATCAAGAATTATAAAACACCTGGTAGGAAGAATTAAGACTTTGACTTATCTATATCTTACCGAAGATGAGTTGAGTCCTAACAATACTAGGCATAATAAGTTATTATACATCATGGTATGCTGTAAAGATATCATAATAGGATAATAGGAAAGGAACTAGTTCAAAATTGTTTTGCATTAAACGTGTTGCTAAAGCATATGTTGAGAAAAATACTCATCGATGAGTCCTACATGTGTTTTTAGTGACACTACAAGTGATGGTTATCCATCTTTCTTATGATATATTATTAGAAAAGACCATGGATTTAGGCAACTATACAACAACCTCTTCATTACACCAATGTTTAAAGTATATTATAAAGAAGATATTAATGATTACTAAAGATAAAGAGATCTATAGAGACAATAATGAGGGTAAAGGATTATAAAGACAATAATATTAATGTGTTTTAAATCATGAATACTTAATGGGTTTCTGAAGGAATATGTCGACAAGGCTAAAAATCTTGGAAATGGTAAGGAAGGATGACCACTAATTACTTCTAAAAACATGAAATTCCTTGATAGTTTGAACTTGATATTGGGATGTTTGAGCAAGTCAATTTGATAAAACTAAAGTGTTATAACCATATATGTTGGTTTAGATATAAGCCCATGAAAAACAAGTACAAAGAAGTCAATAAAGTAAAAAAGAAAGTTATAGTCACGAAATTAAGAGATAGGAGTCTAAATAAGAAAAGATTGTCATCTTGCCACTCCAAATAACCTTTTTAAAATCATCATAGATCATCAGATCTGACATAATAGACCTCCATAATAGCACTTTATAATTGAAGATAAGGAACATATTAAGGAAGTGAAGTTAAAAGCAAAATATGAAATGTTGCTTTAATTTTCTGTACATACCATCGACGTCATTGCTATAAAAACCCTTATGAAAAAACTTGTTGGAAGAAAAACAAACAAAAATTAAAAGATGAAGCCTAATTCTATTGTGTTCAAAAAGTAATTATTCTTGTTTGTCTATGTCCACTAAAGTGTTTTGACTTGTTTAAATGTTTTACCTCTTTCTGAATGTCTTGTTATGTGATGTTATTTCTACATGCTTTTAGTCTTAATGAAAATTTGGCTTATAATGTCATAAGACCTTTGTTTTAAAAAAAAGTTTTTATTTTATTTTAATGAGATTGTGTTTTTTTCTTTTTATTTTATAATGTGTTTTTGTCATGCAAATAACACATTTATACAAGCACACCTTATACTCTCAAAAATCCTGAAAGTTCCAACAATTCACAAACCCACTATATTAAGAATAATTGACCAAACTTTGATAATTGCAATGGGTGATGAGGAATGAGAAGAAGAGGATATTAAATAATTCACTAGAATGGTAGAAAATTATGAGAAAAAACTTAGAAACTTGCTAGTGAAAAGCTAGTAGTAGATTTAAGCACTAAACAAGATAAGATATAATTGAACATTGATATCAATATTATGGTAAAGAAAAATAAGGCTTAATGTCTTTATTACATGAGTAAACTAATGTCTTCCTCTAGACTTATACAAATATGTCTAGTTTAGACACCAAAATACTGGTACACAAGATATCTCTAGTGAAAGGAGACAAACTAGTTAAATAGAAGAGCAGATCAATGTGCCTCAATATATTACTTAAACTAAAGACAAAAATATACAATAGAATATAAGCATTTTAAGTGTGGTTCACTATTGATGTTGTTATAGTTCCTAAAAAGAATGACAAGATTAAGATGTGTGTGGATTATAGATACTTGAACAATGCAAATATGAATGATGACTTTCATCTACCTTGCTACGACTGTATATTTTCGCGCTTCGTGCCCCGTTATCCCGGGAGGGGGAGACGGCGCGCAGTGGAAGAAGGTGTGTTTTATAGTCGTAAAGTCACGACTATAATTGTTAGGAGTCACCACCTAGTATTAAGGTCACTAGGAAACCTACTGGTCTACGAGAGTCTGGATAAGGGGACTTGTTGTGCAAGGAGAAGACACATCACTCCCAGTGCACCTTATCTAAGGTAAGTTGCATTGTTATTTGATTGTTTTTCCTAAGTCAATTTTTATTTGTTGGTCTTTTCTAAGGTTCGACGTAGATCTCTCTTCATGAAAGAATCTCTACCTCATTGCGAGTTGAAAGACTAACCAAAAAGAATTTTACACTATATTTTGAAAAAACCATTTTTTAATTATTTACGAGTGTACTTTACAATATAATTTTACCCTGCGATAGTTAAAAAAAATTGTTAAAATATTTTGATGTTTTGGCCAAATCCCAATACATAATCATAAACTCGTTACGATATCCAATTTTCGTTCAAAATATGAGAAAGATGCAACATATATTTTTTTATGAAAAATATGTTTGGAAAAACCATGAAATTTGGCCGTATGCACGAAGACCATTATTTTTTTGCTTAAAAAAATTTAGAAATTTTTTTTTATTTCAAAATTTGTTTTTTTTAATCTTTTTTCAATGTTTGCAATTTAAAAAAAAAAGGGTGGGGTTGGACCGTCAATACCCTTTTTTGCTTTTTTTGTTTAGGCTTCCCCGCCTTGGTGGGCCGGGAAGCCCAAACCTTTCTAGTGGTCTGGCTAGAAATTATCTACCTTGGCCACCATGTCCATTGTTCACCATGTGAACAATATGATATGAATTAAATCACATCCCATTATTTACGTGTAGTGAATAATGAAAAGAAATGGACAGAGACGTGAGGTTCACATGCCAGTATCGTCGGATAGAGGAGGTCAAGGTAGTTATGTTGGTGGTGGTCGGGAGGAGTGCTAAAGGGGGGTTGGTTTTTTGTAGGAGGGACTGTTGTTGCATTAGCGGCGCTAGAGAAGAAGAGTTGAACCTGTCGGGAAGCTTCTTGGGTGGGAGAGAGACAACCAGTGTTGAGGGTGATGATGCAAGGTGGTCGGTCGACTTGCTGAAGGAGAGAGAGAAGGTTGTTGGTGCTGCCAGAGAGAGAGAGCTGACATAGCGAAAAAGGGAGAGAGAGGTGTTGACGATGACTTTGCCTGCGTCGAGGAAGGGAAAATGTTACTGGTTATTGTATTTTTTTGTGGCTCTGGAAATTGATTGTCTCCCTCGTCCTTGTTTTTTCTTCTCGTATGTGTTTTTTCCCTAGTGTTTTCACCTTGTAAATTATACTCGTTGTGTGTCTCCCTTTGTACTATCTTTTCCTTTATTATTATTTTTTGCCCCCCCCCCATTTGCATGGTTTCTTTATGCTCTATTTATAGACGTAGGAGGTAACCCTTGCATGCAACGGTGGGTTATCTCTTGCAACAGCGTGCCTGCAAGTGCGACTGTCGTCGTCGGCGTACTGCGATAGTGGCCTGTCGGCAGTTGGGTATCTACAATAATGGCGTGTCGACAAAGCATAATTTGGGAGAAAGTGCAAATGTGTTTTGGTCCCTCAATTTATAATTGTTATAATTGCACTCTCTAATTGCTTTAAACTCTCAATTTCTTCAATTTTGCCTATGACTTCGCATATTAGCTTGGAAAAAATTCAATTTGGTCTCTAAAAATTCCATTCTTTTCAATTGAATTTGAATTAAGCTCAAGAACTTGATTTTTTCATCAATTAAGCCTTTAATAAAACTAATTTGATAAATTTAAAGTATAATTAAGTTCTTGCACTTAATTAAATCCTTCAATTGGACCCTAAATTAATTTCCAAACATAATTATTCTTTAAATATGCCCATGATTAAATCAAATTGGCCTATTAAAATATATAAAAATGTATTTCACCTTATTTTTTATGCAGATTTATCCAATAAAATTAGTTTAGCCTTGAATTTGTATTTTTCTTCATTTTTTGGCATAAAAGAGGTACTATCGGACTCTCGAAAACATCCAAAATTTCCACCTTGATTTTTCTACCAACATCAACCATTTTTATTTTTATTTTGGGTAAGTTTTGGGGAATAACCTAGAATTGGGTTGTGGCATACCTCATATAGACATCTTAGTTGATAATGCTACAAAATATTTTATATATTCATTCATTGATGGGTTATCAAGATATAATCATGTTAAAATAGAGGAAAAACACAAAAAAAGCCCTTTGTGTTACGTCATGATGAGCCTTTTATTATAAGTAATGTCGTATGGATTAGGGAATATCAATGCATGATATGACACTTTGCCCCATGATGTGATGCATAAAGTGAAAGCTTACTAGGATGATATGCTTTCCAACTCTTACCTAGAATGCACATTTTGTTGGATTTAATGTATTTCTGCAACCTTTTAAATAGTTTTCTCAATACCTATATGTGATTTTCTCATTATCATTTAAAGAGATTTTCTCTTTAAGATAATTTACCTGTATTATCTACAAGTCAAATTAAAAAATATACAAGTCACTTCCCGTTTTCATTAGACTGTTCTTTTTAGATGACAAATAAATAATTATGTTTTAAAAACAAATTACAATATTTTTATTTCTAATATGTCTGATATTTATTGAATATTATCGCCTAAAAATATATTGAGAGAGAGGAAAAATGACTTTGGATTTTTTGAAAGACAAAAATTCATATCAATATTCTTAAATATAATTATACTAACTAAATATTAAAATAATAAAATACAATACATAAAAAACAATCAATTTTCTACATAGATAAAAAAAACCCGTCGCATCGCGCGGGTAAACCGCTAGTTAATTAGCTATATGCAAACAAAATTAATTTATTTTAAATATTTTTTATAAAAGAACTTAATAAGTGAGATTTAAGCATGGTAGTTGGATAAAATTGCTTATTCTGGCTTTTTAACTTATTTTTATTAAATAATAATGTACTAATATAATTTAAAAAATAGTTAAATGTCATTGTTTGCTCGTGTTGTAATTAAAAAAATATAATACTATAGCTTATTACTATTCATAATATAGTTGAATAGAAAAAATTATGAAATGAAGGGAGATATGAGAAGGGAAGTTTTTCTTAAGGCACACCAAATCTCTAATTATGATTTTATTTATATTATTTGAAATGTTTAGACAAGACAAATCTAATGATAACAAGAAAGGTTACTAGCAATGATCTAGATGAGTCATATTTGTTGTCAAAGTCAAGTGATTTACCAGTCATTTTTGGGTGGCAAATATAGTTCAATTAGGCTTTTTTTATATGTTATTAAATTTATCTCATCAAGATTTTTCTAAGAGTATCAATAATATTATAATTAAAGCTTTAATTTGCTAAAAAAATTCTATTTTATATATTTTTTTCTCTCCTCTCTCATGTGCATTTCATATTTTTTTTATAAATGTAGTTATTAATAACAGAAAAGTATAAATAATATGTTTTCAAATTATTACATGAATTATTTCACCCTTTTCGAAATGCTTTATTCCATCAATATTTTTAATTTAGTATGCTATTTGTTTTAAAAAAAGTATTAAAATCCAAAGTCACTCAACACCAACTAATAGAAGGTCACCAGCGAGGCCGAAAAGAGAGAGTATCCATCAGATGGCACGGGGGCTCATCCTGACAACGCAAGCGAGAGCCACCACCTCTTCCTTCACAACAAGAATTTCACTTTCAAAACCCAAATGCAAAAAACTTCTTCCTTATCGTCTCCATCTACCTTCCCGTGTATCCTCAACTCGCTTCTTTTGCTGCAAATGTTCAGTTTCCCAAGACCCAATCGTCATCACCGAATACAAGCAGTCTTTCTCTCAGCGAATGGCTATGGCTGGACTCAAGCCTCACCACCGTATTGGTCAGTTTTTCTGTCCTATCTAACAAATTCTGTCTTGGGTTTTCAATATACATCACAAAAAACTCAAACTTTCCCGCTAAATTATTTGCTACTCTTTTTTTTTTGAGATATAGTCTGGCTTCTCAAGTCAGTATAATAGATATATGGCTTGTGCAACATTTCAAAATTTTGCTCATCTTAAGTAAAAATAAAGGTAGAAGAATTCAAATTTGTTTTCTTCCTTTGCTGGATTCCTTTTAAACCATTCTTGATTACAGAGACTAATGGAGAAAGATTGGTGTTTTTGTTTGTTTCGATTTTCAGCTATAGGAGTATCCGGTGGCCCTGATAGTATGGCACTTTGTGTCCTAACTGCTGGTTGGAAAACTGATGGTGCTAATGCTGTTGGCAAAAGTGATGATGGTTTTATTAATGGGGTTTTGGGGATAATTGTTGATCATGGACTGCGAGAAGAGAGCAATGAGGAGGCACAGATTGTTTCTAGTCGAGTTACTGAAATGGGTATACTTTCAAATTCTGATCTTTTAATATGCCATGTGTTTGAGTTAGTGACTTCAATTGAGTTAGGATGGCTAACACAAACTTCGTTTAGGAATCAGATGTGAGATTGCAAAGTGTAGTTGGTTGAATGGGAGGCCTAAACAAGGTCACTTGCTAGAAGAGGCTCGAGAGATGAGGTTAGTAGATTTTTCATTTGAACCCTAACTTAGGAGACTTGTGGCTTGGGCCATTCATTCTTCACATGTGGATGTCGACAGTTTATGTTTTATTTGCACCTGTGCTTGAACTTCAGGTATGAAGTGTTCCAAAATGTTTGCACTAAACATCACATTGAAGTTTTGCTTATTGCACATCATGCAGATGACCAGGTTCGGACTGTTCCTTGTCAACTCTCTCTCTACATGTCTCTTTATCTCAACATTCACTCATCTGTCTTAATTTCGTATATAATGTTATTTATAGTCAAGTCAAAATCAGAAAGTAATCATATGATCATGGTAATGATTGTGTTATGGTTGCATCTTCCAGTTGATTCTACCTGGAGTTCGTTTTTCAAACTCTAGATTTATACTGAGATATGAGAAATGCAGGCCGAGTTGTTCATTCTTAGACTATCTCGCAACAGTGGCGTGCTTGGACTTGCCGGCATGGCATTTACTTCTCAAATGTTCTCCAAAAGCACCCATCTTTACGGTGAAGGTTCAAAGAATAAAGGGATACTAATTGTGAGACCACTCTTGGATTTTTCTAAAGAAGTTATGTACAAGGTCAGTGCAAAGAATACATGCTGTGGAAATAAATTAATCCTTTCGTTTATGGTAAATTTTGTCCTATGAGACTACTCTTTTCCTTTTACATTTTAACATCATTAACCTCAATTTTCTACTTTTCAGGTATGTCAAGAGTCTGGCCAGGACTGGGTGGAAGATCCCACAAATCAAAGCACAGTTTATGCTCGGAATAGGATTCGAATGTCATTAGGAAATTTGTCATCATGTGAGTTATAGATTTGACATTCCAAATTGGATAGTGTTTTGCCATATACAACATTGATGTTATCTGGAATCTAGAATTATTACTATATTATTGTTTTCTCGTGAAGAACACTGAAAGGCATGAGTCTGTCTGTGCTTTGCTTTATCAGCTAATGTCATGGTAATACTATCTGCACTGTCTTAACCTTCTCAAACAACTAGCTCTTACATTTCAGATACCTTCCAGTCTGAAGTGCAGGGTGTTATCTCTGCCTGTCGAAGAACACGTGCATATGTTGACCAAATTTGTAATAATTTGATAAATCAGGCTGTGACCATCGTAGATGTAAGTTTGCTTTTGTCTTTTAGACACCTTTTAATGTCTTTAGTTCCTAATTTCACTTTAGCTTACATATATTTTTGCAGAATTGGTTTGCATGTTTCATTGCAGTTATAAAATTATTCACAAGTCTTCTAACCTCTTTCCTCCTTTTTTTTTTGTTGTTGTTGGTTGGGGCACTGTGATCATTGTTTCTGCAGCATGGGTATGCCATCATTGATTTAGAGATTCTTAATCCATCAAAAGTTACAGATATATGCCTGTCAAAGTTTGCTGCATTGATCTTGCAGGTATTAATCAATATTAGTAGATGTTTTTACAACCTTATCATTTTTCTTGAGGAATTCTATGATATGAATTTGTTTGGATGCTCTGTGTAACTTTTTTACCTGAATTTATCAGTATGTCTCTCAAAGGAACAAGCCCATTCGAGGAAGTACTTCAAAATTATTGTTACACTACATTCGCACTGTCCCCTGCAAGGTACTGTTAGTATCTGCACTCTTGTGCTTGTTTTCTTGTGTAATTATCTATTGGCTTTGTTCTGTAACACTTGAGGAAGCACTGGTATTTTCTCTCCATTTCCCCCCCTCAAATCAAACATTTGCATCTAACATCTATAATTTAACAAAATAAGCACGTTGCACATTTTGTGCATGATGGTTTAATATTTCAATATAAAACCATGTTAAGAATTTTACAGGAGTATTTCCCATCTACTCTCCTCTAGAAGTCATTTCAAGTTAACAAAATCAACTAAATGGTGCGGTCAGCTTAATTGTTCATATGAATAGTAAACCGTGTTCTTTTTTTTTAATCACTTTATAGCATCTTTTTTTCCCATAGCTAAGTTTATTAATGTGTTGGTTCGAGCTCTAGCCATGCTGGAAATAACACTTTTATTTGACAAGAGGTGACCTGTCATCTCTGTTTTCAAAAAAAAAGAAAAAAAAGAGGCTAAAGATAGGTAGTTTGTCGAATAAAAAAAAAGTTATTTCTAGCATAGCTGAAGCTTGAACTCATGACCTGCTCGTTTTACCCATATTAACCAACTGATCAATGTTATAAAGTGATAAAAAAATATATTAACTTGTTTCACTGTTCATATGAAAAGTTAGACCAGCCCTATGCATTTGGGCTCTTTTTTTTACCGACCCTTCGGGTTTTTTTACCTATTTTTTATCTTCTTTTTTTCCAATTTCATCTTTTAATGTTGAGTTTTATATTGTAAATGAGTTTTTTTTATCATATAATAAAATAGAGAAATTAATTCAACCTAGGAGTCCATAACCTATGTCGAGAATTTGATGGTGTGACTAGGGTTAACATGGTTTTTTTTTTTTTGTGAACCTATCTAGTCGACTAGGTCATTTCAGGATAACTTCTACATGATTTAATTTAAAACTCGGGCAAAGAAAAAAGTTAGGCTGGGAGTACTGATGTACCCAATTGCAGGACAATGTTGAAAAGTTTTCTAAGGTTTAGATAATATTTTTTTTATCCAAGCTGCAACAATAGTACAGGAAATAACCTAGCTTATGCTGAAATTCAACTATTTGATCAATCTAAGACAAACATAAGGTGCTTCTCCCAGGACAGCTTTGGATTTTGAATTGGAAAAGTAACTTTATTGAACAAGTTTTTTTTTTTGTTTTTGGAATCTCTCTGAAAAGGGAGGATACTTGTAAAATCTTGTGTAATTTCCTTTATTATCTATGTAATTTGATATTTATGTTTCCTTCATGAGATGAATGTTGCTTGCTGGAGTGTTGATCCATGTATAATTCAAAGAATCTTCCAATTTTTTTTATTAATATTTTGATTCAGAAATATTTTTGACAATCCTGCAGACCTCCTTTACAGCTGCTGGATGTTACCTTTGTCCAGCTCCTCGGTCTAGGGGGACAAAAATCCTGGTTTGCTGTTCTGTTAATTGTCCTCAGAATTCAAAAATAGAATTGATTTGCCCAAGTATTAATGGAGAACAAAAGCAGAATTTCCCAACTGCGTTGGAGCAAATTATAGCTGATGGAAAATCATATTCAAATCATTTTGTTCAGGATGCTTCGGATGTGCATTTTTTAGATGCATCTGAATCAGTCATAAGTGAAGCCAAAACACTCAACATTATCTGTGAGTCAACCTATAGGGACATTCTTTTACTGAAGAGGGATGAAATCAAACATTTCAAGCCTAAAGCTGAAGATAAGGTTGACTATAAGTCAAAAAATAAGGTTGAATCTATCGGTGCATCCCCAAGTGAACTACTTCAACCTGGAAAAGTATGTTATTTCATGAATAGATTCTGGATCACATGGAAACTGAGCAACCATATTTCTGTCGATGAAGGAACAGAAAATGGTGTTGCAGATTTAGGAGAGAAAAGTCAGGAACGCCATAGCTGTTCTTGCGGGATTGGACATGACAAGGGCGCTGAGGTGCGGTGCATGAGTGAATCTGACTGGCTATATCTTGCTAAGTTGTCAAAGTGCCCAAGTTTGGATAACTCACAACAGCAAAAAGTTCCCTTATCCAGTAAAATGGAGCAAATATCAGAGAAGAGAAGTCTAAACTTGGAAAATCTGGAGCTATCAGCACAAAAAGCTCTTGAAGTGTTGAAATCGATACCAGTTGCTGCTAGAAGAAGCCTCCCAGTCCTAGTCAATCATCAAGGACTGTTACTCAGCATCCCGGTAATTTAACCTCTTTTCTGATACTCCTTGTTGATGCATTTCATGAACAATTATGTGATTGATTCACCTGATCAATACTCCTTTCGTTCCTTGTTATTTTCTTTAATTATGCGAACTGTGATTGTTGCATCTTTCTTACATTTTGTCGTGCTCATGATCGGCTGTGTTCCTTGTAACACCATATTTTTATTGTTTCAGAGTATTGGCTTCAAGCACTGCCCATGTTTGATGGTGTCTTGCGAATTCAAGCCAACAGTGCCACTTGGGGGAGGTCACAGCTCATTCATATAATCTTGAGTCATTAACATGTTGTCGGGAGAATTCTAATGAACCTTTTAATGCAAAAATCAAGCTACTACGTAACACATCATGGGAGGTTATTTTCAAGCACAATTATAGGGAAGGCAATACCTGTGCCGATTGGCTTGCCGAGTCTGAATTTTTATAGCTCGGGTTATGATGGTAGGAGGTTAACGCGGCATGAGATGCCACCTAAAGATTTTAGAACCTTTGATTGCACGTGGATTTTCACCCCCAAGAGTTTTGTACAACTTAGTTTTGCGTTGTTGTAAACCTCAATTTTGTCCCTCTTTGTAGTTTGAGACTTCCAATATTTTTTTTTTAAAATTTCTGAAAGTTTCAATCCATTAAATAACCCTCATTTTAAATTATTATTATTATATTTATATTTAACTCTAAAAGACGTCCTTTTATTGTTCTGAGCACACAAACAAATACATTGTTCATTTGCTAATAATTCATTTTAGTTATTGAAGTTTTATCTTGTGCAATTGATTGTAATTTAAGGCCAATTGCTTATGATTTTTTAGTCAATTGTGAAACTAAAAGAAAAATGATCCAAATAGAAAAAAACACTAAACATGAGTGGTGATTTAGAAACTACATGATACATTTAGGTTCTTGATCTTTACATCTACAAGATAAAAATACATGCCCCTCATCCTTTATTTTTATCAACCCCCCCACCCCCAAAAAAATAAAAATAATAAATATGTTATTTATTAATGACATAATTTGTGTAGCTGGTGGTGGTGAATCGGTGATGCTAATGTGGTGTGGAAAACTAAACCGATTTGCAGCTGGCTTTTGTTACAAAGGGGAACCAATAACACTCACTTTGGCATATGATCAAATCCTCGAGACAATTGTTGCATCAATCGCTTTGAAGTCCAGATATTGCATTGCTGACAGTTGCAGCGTCATCTAAGTTCTTTGACAGAAAAATCATGATTCTTTTTGTACAAGAAACATCATCAGAAACCAATATTGGCAACCCAACAGTTGCAGCCAGTTAGAGGATTCGAAAAACACCCTGCCAATACTCAGGCTTGGTTTTGTTTCCATTGCATTAGAGGTAAAAATTGATCCAAGCCTCACAATTACAACCACTTGATCCAGTCTCAAATCCTAACTTCTAAACTCTCAAATAGATACTTTGTGGTTGATTGTAAAATTCACTTTTGATGTTTCACATGTATTCTGTTGCAACTTACCAATATGATCACTGATGAGAGATGATACAAGTAGGGGGTAACTAAATAAGAAGTTATAATCAGACCTCACCTCCACGTTCCTTCAAAGGCTGAAAAGATGTGAACCACTGCTTCCATGGAGCATCTTTTTGTTGCTCAATCCAGGATAAGAAAGCACTGTCTATCAAGCATAACACATTAACATAGAGGAGTTGGTACCTGACAGGCACGTATCGAAAATTCACAACTTGAAATATTGGCCACACGCCACCCTCCAAGATCAAGGCTGGGAGGAAGTCTCTCTTCACATCTTCCTTCACTTGAGCAACATTCTTGCCCGTGGAAAAACCCATGTAAGTGAAGAACACAAACAAATCAAAGGGGCCAAAAATTATGCCATCAGCAGCCACTTTAGTTGCGACAAATCGAGGTGACTTTGGTTGCAGTCGAAATCTCAGCCTTATAAACCTGTCTAAGCCTTCATACCTAGAAAAAAGTTTCATACATGTAAAACACAAGATTTGATCCTCTAATAATGCATGGTGATCCTGACAGTTTCAATTGGTTTTGAAGTTGCTTTCCAGTTAAAAGATAAAATCCAGTTTCAAACAACCATGTGATGATTCAATAACATTTTCCATGCCTATACTGTCTACAGTCTACCTAGGTGAAACTATTTATTTACATGAGCTCAGAAGGCTGTCTTTGGGAGCTAGAAAACTATGCAGAAGCCCAAAAAGATCAGACTAGAATGACCAGAGGAAATATTAAGATGACAAGGACGAACCAGAAATGGCCAACAGGACCAACAAAGCCAAAGCCAAACATGCTTGTGATAGCTACACGTTTCCAATTGATTTTAAATTCTACACCCACAGTCTGCTACATGAAACAAAAAATAGTCAGTTCAAAGAAATAATTAACAGACACGCATACATGCACACAAATATATAACTAGCTTCAGAGCAGATGATAATTCAGTTAAATTGGGAAACCATGATGCTCTAAATCTGCAAAAGTACTGAAGAAGGTCAAATATACATGATACAAAAAACTAGAATTTTAGAAACAAAACAATTATGATCAAACATATTACCCTCAATCAAAATCTCGATTTGATCAATTTCAATGTGCAACCTTTGGCCATGTTGATCAGAATATATGAAATCAGGGTTTGACACATTTACTCTTGTCACTGACTAGAATTTAAGGATGTTAATGAATTCAGTTATCGTTTCTTTACGTAATGTGATCGATTCAAAATAATGTAACATGATTTCACACTTGAAAAAGAAAGTGAACTATCCCTTGAATGAAACCATGGCCAACAAGTCAACAGCCACTCTTGTGGTTAATTCAAAATTATGCTACAGGATTTACACTTGAAAAGGAAAGTGAACTATCCCTTAAATGCAACAATGGCCAACATGTCAACAACCACTGGCATCCGAAAAAAGAAGGCTTCATTGGAATGTGTAATCCGAATAAAGGAGAAAACTTGCCACATTCTTGAAATAAAAAACAAACAAGAGGTCAGTCCAATCCACAAAAGTAAAGCAGCTGCCTTCATAAAACTAATGCAGATAAAAGCAGGCACCAGCAAAGCAACAAAAAATAAATCCATAGATCATCAAATCGATGCCTCCGTATTTTTAGAATCCATAAATATAGCTGATATAGTTGAAAAAGAAAACATAATTCACAGATAGATACCCAGATGACAAATCAAGAAAAGGACATATCAATAATAAAAAATATATAAAACCCAATTCGCAAGGAAGTTACAGATTTCGGAAGACGCTTGGTAGCCGTAGAGTGAGTGATGTATTGAGCACCAATGTCACCAATGCCCCAGAGGATTCCAGAACTGACAATTTGGGTCTTCACTGGATGAGAAGATAGACAGTGCTGATACCATTTCCATGCCTTCAGCATCTTTTTATCAAGGAAAGCGAGAGAGAGAGGTGCAGAAATGAAGTATAGATTTTAGAAAGCCATGTCTTCTGGATGACCAGCTTGCCAGAAGCTCTGACTGTCGACATATCTCTTGATTTTATATACATCATCAACACTATATCTCCACTGACTCCCTTAAAACGAATAATTATCATTATTTATTTTCAATCGTAATATACTTTCATTGTTAAAATTAAAAGAAACCCTTTTACTTAGCCTTATTAGATAAACACTTTTTTGAAAAGAAAAAATCAAAATTAGATAAACACAATTGGTAAGGCATGATGCCGCTTGCAATCTAGAAAGCGTGCTTATTATTTAGTTTTAATAAAAAGTGTATTTATTTTTATTATTTATCAAATATTTAATTAATAAATCTACAGTAAAAATAAAATTTTTGGAACAAAAATATTTTACAAAGAAAATTATTTTAATTATGAGATTTTTATTATATCAAATCATTAATTTTTAAATATTCGTTATCAATGCTTTATTAAGATAAATATTAATTAGAGTTGTTAAGAGTAATATATATTATGTTTTTTTTATATAAGAAAATGTTATCATAAGTTGAGGTATGAGAGCTACTCAAACTAATATGTAAATATTTATCAGGAGATATATACACTAAATTGACTTGCATGAGAATTCTATTGGAAGAAATCACTTATGTTTATAAAAAAAACTCACATGATGACTGTGTAAATAATCTTGAAACTTGATATTATTATTTTATTTAAAAAACATTATGTTTTCATCTTGACACGTTGTCTTAATCAAAGGTAACAAACAAATAAATATTAGGTATAACGTGAACTATATTAAAGTATTTGAGTAATCAAGATCTTCTTAGGTGATTTAGAAAAAAATATTTTATTTGTTTTTAAATAATAATGATTGTGAATACTTGCATAAAGTGAAATGAGTTTCAAATCTCATTTAAATAATCAAGGACTATATTGTTAAAAATAAACATAATTTGACAAAGTAGACAAACTTTGTGCTTTAATATCTAAATAAGAATATTATTGATGAATGACTAATAATTATACTTAGTCACTAAAAGGTTAAGCCAATACACTTATGACTTTTCTAATATTCAAGGATCATGATAGGTTGTTAAACATTGTACTTGATTTATAAATATATTTTGACAATCCCTTTTTTATTACAGAATTATAAATAAATAAAAAAGATATAAAGATATAACAAGTACCTACTAAAAAATATCTTACAGATCCTCTGACTAAGCCATTATCCTAGTAAATCATTGTCATCAAATAGAATGATATGGTATTTGATACATAAATTATTGGTTTTAGTATAAGTGGGGAATTGTTAGTGTATATGATTTATAGTCAATTGATTGGTTATATGTGACATTGACTTTATTTATATGAACAAAATTAAAATTAATAAAGGATTTATTTAGCTTTAATATTCATTAAATATTTAATTAATGATTCTAAGGTAAAGATAAAGTGCTTGGAACAAAAATATTTTGCAAAGAGAATTATAAAGATGTTATATCTATCATGTTCTTGTTACATCAAACCATTGTTCATAATGTTTGTAGTAAATGCTTTATTAAGATTGTATATTAATTATTGTTTTTGAGATTCATACATATTATGTTCTTTGTTTTATAAAAGAAATCAATTGTTTTTATAAACTGAGGTATGAAGGATACCCAAAACTAGTATGTAGATAGTTACAAATGATATTTAAACTGAATCGATCAATATGGGAATTTTATATAAAAACACTACTCATTTATATATAAAGGTTAACATGATAATTTTTGAAAGGATTATTAGACTTGAGGTCACTAAATTATCTTATATAGAAAATATTATGTTTTAACCTTCCTACATATTTTCTAATCAAAAGTAATAAACAAATAAATATTGAGTATAAATGAACTATATGAAAGTATTTGAGTAATCAAGAGAGTATTCATTAGCTTATGTGAATTCTAAAAACTATTTGATCTATTCTCAAAGTATAATGACTATAAATCCTTGAACAAGGTGAAATAAGATTTAAAAATGGTGTTAAGAACAAACATGAATTGACAAAGTAATAATTATATTAGGTTGTGGAATTAATAGACTAGTTTTTGGTAATGGGTCAGTAGCATTTATTTATCTGATGATTGAGATATGTAATTTGATTAAACTGACTTGTGTGGAGTTAATATTGTCTAGATGATTAAATTGATAGATTTTAAATGAAACATTGGATGAACCCTAACTGCTAAAACAAAAATAGTAAATTATTATTATGTTATGGATGATTCAATTAATAAAAAAAAATTAAAGAAAATTTTATCCTTGTGAAAGATTGATATGAAGATTATATCATTTGGAAAGTAGGAATAGAAGTTCATTAACCATAATAGTGTTGTATAACTAAGGAAGTTAATGGTGTGTGTATTTTGAATTATTTTGATGAATTTCAATTGGTTCAATATAAGAATGGTGTATTATACACATGTATAATGCCAAAGAAATTATGATTAATAATTTAAATATGTTGTATCTAGGGGTTATGTTGGTGCTTGCATGATATGAATTTAGAGACGATTATAATAATGTTATTAGATTCTAATAACAATGATGAGACTGTGTATGACAATGACTACCAATCATTGTGGAGGGCTTGGTTTAAACATTAAAAATACATGGAAACAACATGTGGAAAATGAATTGTTAAGGTTAAAAGTCTGTATACAGTATATATTTGGTGTTAAGTGGCAAATAAGCCAATTATTACTTAATGTTATGAGAAAGTAAATGGAGAACTATAAATTAAGAATATTAGCATAATGACCTAAATTAACACAATAATAAAAGGATAATAACGAAAGCTTAGTACATAAATTAATTACATGAAAAATGGGGTTTAAAGGACTAAATTTCTAAAATAACTCTTAAGATGATTGATACCTTTGAGTAAGTGGTGAAGTACCTTATATGTTAGAACATTTTATATCTATCTATCTATAGGTATAGAGAATGAAACATAAACATAGATTGAAATTGGAATGGTTGTGTTATTGCATGTATATTCCATTAAGTATAATGAATGAATAAATTAATAAATTGTATTATTATGAATAGTGTAATTTGACTTGTAGAGTTAGGATGTAAAGATTAAGATAAAAACTAAAGTTTTTGCAAGATGTTAATTTATTAAGACATGAATAGGTCATGTAAGATTTGAAGCATAAAATGAAATCTTAAAATTGATATAACTATTGTAATAAACTCTTACTTGAGATAATTAGTAATTGTTATGTAGTTAAGAAGTGAAATAACTTGTTATAATAGGGTTAACAATATTAGCAGAATCACATTGATATCAATATTAACATGAACATAATTAGTCATTCCAGATTATAGAGGCTAATGATACTAGTGGGTTATATTAGTGTTGACACAATAAAAACTTTAATTAACTATTTAAGGATTGAAAACGATATTAGGGTGATTGGTATAGGCATATCTTTGATTGGTCATCTTTATGTTGATGACTAATTGATGCGAACCTCGTGATCACGTGGTCACGCAACCCACAACCAAGAATGAGATAAGATCCTGGAAAGCTGAAATAAGGACTGATAGGAGTGAGACACAATGGGAACCTGCCCCAAGGCACCAACACTATTAGAATAAGTAAAATGACGCCACGAAGCCAGTTAATCTTCGATAAGTCAGATTCAGTTCATTCAAGAACTGAAGAATGCAAGAATCTCTCTCACACATAAACTGAAAAGTTCAGAATGAAGTTTCATCAATGGCTGCTGAAGTAAGGGTTACATGAGTTTATATAGTCTTAAAAGTAACCCTAATGGACCTCTTATGTGGACTTAAATGAGGTCCACTGAAAACTGACCCAAAATCCTAAATTAAAGAGCCCATTACTTAATCAAAGCAAGCATTGGATCCTATCTGGAAAAAAAGTCTTAATTAAGCCCAAACAAGCCTTGGGCTGTAGCTAACTAACTTAAATAAAGCCCATAAGGTTTATTTATTCTCTTCCATCCAGCCCATCAATCCCATGTTTCCATGTTGTAGTAGGACTCTTTTGGATCCTTTTGTTGTCCTAATTTCATGGCCCAAATAAGGTTG
Source organism: Salix exigua (assembly GCA_032356905.1). NCBI lineage: Eukaryota > Viridiplantae > Streptophyta > Magnoliopsida > Malpighiales > Salicaceae > Salix > Salix exigua. The sequence goes on from CM063605.1 coordinate 8,392,564, forward strand.
TATTGGACCCCTCCTGCACATGGATAAGATGTACTAAGGTCTCCTCTTGATACTCCAATGGTCCTTGCAATTCTTCCCGGGTTGAAACCTTCAAGACCAATGCATTCATTGCCTCTTTTAATGCCTTTGTCCTAGACCGCGTGATTGGACCATTTGGAACCTGTAATGGGTCGATGCTAGTGTTTTTGGGCTGGTCCGCATCATCCCCTCTCTCCTCGAAAGGATTCGACCTCGAATCAATATCTGTGTCAAACAATGTAAGATCAGCAACATTAAAGGTAGCACTAACACTATACTCACCTGGAAGATCAATTTTGTATGCGTTGTCATTTATTCTCTCCAAAACCTGAAATGGACCATCACCACGAGGCTGTAATTTTGATTTTCTTTGGTTAGGAAACCGTTCCTTCCACATGTGCACCCAAACCCAATCACCGGGTTGGAAAACAACCAGTTTACGTCCCTTATTTGCTTTAAAAGCATAAAGTCTGTTCTTTTTCTCTATTTGCAGTCGAACTCCTTCATGGAGTTGTCTCACCATCTTTGCCTTTTGTTCACCATCTAAACTTACCCTTTCTTCACAAGGTAAAGGAATTAAGTCCATAGGAGTTAGCAGATTAAAACCATAAGCAACCTCAAAAGGAGAAAAACTAGTCGTCGAATGCACAGTTCTATTATAAGCAAACTCAACAAAAGGCAAACATTCTTCCCAACTTTTCAAATTCTTTTGTATTACAACACGCAAAAGTTGAGATAATGTTCTATTGTCTACCTCAGTTTGCCCATCTGTTTGAGGATGACATGTTGTCGAAAATAAAAGTTTGGTTCCCAACTTTCCCCACAAGGTCTTCCAAAAGTAACTAAGGAATTTAACATCACGATCTGACATAATACTCTTAGGAATGCCATGCAAACGTACAATCTCCCTAAAGAACAAGTCTGCAATATGAGATGCATCATCTGTTTTATGGCATGCAATGAAATGCGCCATTTTAGAAAACCTATCAACCACAACAAAAATGGAGTCTCTACCTTTTTTTGACCTAGGTAAACCTAAAACAAAGTACATAGAGATATCTACCCAAGGTTCAGTAGGCACAGGTAATGGTGTATAGAGACCATGTGGTTGTACTTTAGATTTTGTCTTTCGACAAGCGATGCATTGTTCACAAATTCGTTGCACATCTCTTTTCATTTTTGGCCAATAGAAATGCTCATGCAATACATCCAAGGTTTTCACAATCCCAAAGTGACCCATTAAACCACCCCCATGTGCTTCACTGAACAAGTAATTCACGCAAAGAACTAGCAGAACACACATTCTATTCTCTTTGAACAAATAACCATCCATCAAATAAAACTTACCGAAGCCGAATTTCCACATGCATTATAAATCTCATCAAAATCAGAATCATTACCATACAATGCCTTCACATATTCAAAGCCTAGCAATCTAGTATTCATGGTGTGTAAAAGAACATATCTCAGCGAAAGTGCATCGGCTACTGATATTCTCTTTCCCTTGCTTATACTTGATCACGTACTGGAAAAGTTTCAATGAATTCAACCCATTTTGCATGTCTCCTATTCAACTTACCTTGTCCTTTCGGATGTTTCAAGGACTCATGATCTCGAATGGATGACTGAACTTTTGGCCACAAGTAATGCTCGCCATGTTTCGAGTGCTCTTACCAAGGCATAGAGAGTTCTTTGTCGTAAGTGGGATAGTTCAAGGTCGCTCCGCTTAACTTCTCACTAAAATAGACAATAGGTCTCCGATCCTCGCATCAAAACAGACACCTATTCCCATTCCAGACGCATCACATTCTATTTCAAATGCCTTTGTAAAGTCAGGTAAAGATAAAGCAGTGCAGAACATAATTTTTCTTTCAAAAGAATAAAAGCCAATTCTTGTTCCTCCCCATTTAAACACAACTGACTTTTTAACAACTTCATTCAAGGGTGCAACTATTGTATCGAAGTCTTTCACAAAACACCTGTAAAACTAGCTAACCCATGAAAACTCCTTACCTCACTTACCGATTTGGGTGTAGGCCAATCCCGGATGGCCTTAACTTTCTCCTCGTCCATCAAGATACCCTTTGCAGTTACCACATAGCCAAGAAACACAATTTCTTCCAAGCAGAAGGCACACTTTTTAATATTAGCATACAATTTCTCACTACGCAACACACTAAGTACATTCCGCAAATGATCAAAATGTTCATTAAGTTCTTGCTATAGATCAAAATGTCATCAAAATACACAACCACAAACTTACCTATGAATTCACGCAACACATGATTCATCAAACGCAAAAACGTACTTGGTGCATTTGTAAGTCCAAACGGCATCACTAACCATTCATATAAACCATACTTAGTCTTAAATGCGCTTTCCACTCATCACCCTCTTTCATCCTAATCTGATGGTACCCACTTTTCAAGTCAATTTTAGAGAAAATGCAAGATCCATGTAACTCATCTAACATGTCATCAAGCCTAGGAATAGGGTGTCTATACTTTACCGTTATGTTGTTGATTGCTCGGCAATCAACACACATCCTCCATGTTCCATCCTTCTTAGGCACAAGTAGCACCGGTACGGCACATGGGCTCATCCACTCACAAATGTAGCCCTTTTCCATCAGCTCATCAACTTGCCTTTGAAGCTCTTTCGTCTCCTCAAGATTGCTTCTATATGCTGGTCAATTAGGAATTGAAGTTCGAGTACGAAATCAATCTGATGCTCTATCCCTCGTGAATGGTGGTAATCCGCTTGGAGTATCGTCAGGGAACAAACCATCAAACTCCTACAATAACGAAATAGAAGCACTAGGCACCATATGATCACGATCATTAGTATTAAAGTAAGCCTCTTTGTACACAAGTAAAATCATTGGCTTGTTAGTGAGATATTCAGCTTTGACCTCACCCTCTCTAGCATAAAAATTAGGCTGTCTCTTTATATTTTCCACACAATTTTCATCACTCTTCTTGACTTTCTTCTCTCCTCTTGTCTTACCTCCACTCTCAGCCAGATTTGGGTGTTTTTGAGTGGTCGAATGGTCTGATTTGTTGGGAGTGTTGGCCAAATATTTGTTTGTGTGTGAATGGGTGGCTGAAGGGGTTGTAGAGGTTTGGGTTCTGGCCGAATCAGATGGTTTTCTCTCCCCATATTCCTCACCTTGATTTTCTCTCCCCATCACCTCATGCTCTCTTTTTAGCTTTATTTGATCATCATACACTTGTTTGGGTGTAAGAGGTACAAGAGTGATGGTTTTACCATCTTTTACAATGGTATACCTATTCTTAACCCCATCATGAACTGCCTTCCTATCATATTGTCATGGCCTCCCCAACAAGATGTGGCTTGCTTGCATTGGTACCACATCGCACAGAACTTCATCAACATATTTCCCAATCGAAAATTGGACCACAACCTGCTTAGTCACTTTCACTTCACCACTATCATTCAGCCATTGCAATCTATATGGTTTCGCATGCTTAACAGTACTCAAATTCAGCTTACTAACAAGGGTGGTACTGCAAACATTAACACAGCTTCCACTATCAATAATTAAACCACACACCTTGCTTTGTACGTTACAGCGCGTATGGAAGATATTCTCTCTTTGTTGATGAGACTCATCGTTTTTCACTTGAACCTGAAGTGTGCGCCTTATAACCAAGGACCCCGCAACAGGTAATGCTAACTTATCCTCATCAATATCCTCCAATGGTGGCATGCCTTCGCAATCAGATTGGTCACTTTCAGATTCCATATCACCATCATCTCTAATCATCATGATTCTCTTGTTTGGACAATCTGAAGCATAATGTCCATGCCCTTGACACCTAAAACATTTAACATCACGAGTACGTTTAGGTTGAGTTTCAGATTTACCTTTGGCACTAGTAGGGACATCAACCTTAGCCGTTGTTCATTCAGTTTTGGAAGGAACACACGGTCTTGGCTGGACAGTACCCTCTCTCTTCATATTCGTTTTCCACGATGATGAAGAACCCGGATTAGATCCTGGCCGGACAAGTCCCTTCCTGAGTTGTCTCTCCACCTTCGTAGCCATGTGAACCATGTCCTCTAGCTCCACATAGTGTTGTAGCTCAACTACATTGGCAATGTCACGATTCAACCCATTAAGAAATCTAGCCATGGTGACTTCTCTATCCTCAACAACTTTGGCACGAATCATTGTTATCTCCATCTCTTTGTGATATTCATCTACAGTCTTATAGCCTTGATTTAGACCTTGGAGCTTCAGGTATATGTCTCTATAATAGTGGTTTGGCACAAATCATCTCCTCATTAAAGCTTTCATCTCCGCCCAACTCTGAACGGGTCGCTCCCCATTCCTCCTCTTACTAATCACAATCCGATCCCATCAAATCATTGCATACGCTGTAAACTCAATCATCACCAATTTCAAATAGCTATGAAAATAAAAAATCCAATCTACTTTTTTCTCCCACTCCAAATAAGTCCCGGGATCATTTTTACCTTAGAAGTTAGGAATTTTCAGTTTGATGTTGTCCCCATCCATATCTTCATAATTCCGCATGCCATGGAAAGTCACATTCCTCCTAGCGTTGCTCGGTCTAGACCTGATTCCTTGCCCAACAGATGCAAAATCATAGTCATCTTCACCGATATCTGCGTTTTCATCGACATACTCTTCAAAATTAGATCTGTTATTCCGTACGGCCATACGAACCGTATTTCCTTGGAGATCAGCCCCACTATTATCTTGCTTTATTGAATTCACCTCATCTTTCAGATCTTTGAATGCCCTCGATATCAACTCCAGTTGCTGACCCATGGCTCGTAATTGGAACGCCACGTCAACATTTTGTGTCCATGATTCTTTGTTTTCACACATCTTTTGAATATGCAAAATGTGGTTAGTAGCAAAAAAAATATATAGATATCCTCACAACTCTCGTGTATCACACAAAAACAAAATCAAGGTTTTTTCTCTCTAATAAGCTCACTACGCCTTTTACCTTACAACTTGTTGTCTTTTGGTTCTTTCGTAACTAAAATCAACAAATCAAAGTTAGTAGCCTTCGCAGCAGCACTCTAATTATGATTTTCAGACTCAGAAGCAATAAAAATACTGAAAACAAAGCAAAACAAAACTACGATTACGATTTCGTGAGTAGCAAAGCAAATTGCATGCAATTGTGGACGATATGAAAACACAAAATAAAAGAGAGGCAAATACTCGAGAAAACAATAACTTGACTCCTAGATAGCTGATAATAGAATGAAAATAGAGAATTGGACAAAATTAAACAGTAGGGATCATGTTTTGAGACTTGAGCAGAATTTAACCTCTTACGCAATTTTTACGTAATAGAATTGAAACCAAGACCAACAAATTTCGAAAGGACTTCCAAATCAATATTTAGTATTTTAGTACTAAGTAAAACATAACACTCAATTTATAGGTCTTTCTCGTACTTCTAGGTACACAAACCCTTATGTGATGAATCTGCGGCAGAAATGAACCTCCAATTGAAACCTCTAGTATACGATATCGAAATAAGCTCCAATTTAATATATCATGTGATATCAACCCCTAGACACAGAATATAAAGTTTCAATGGATTCTAAGGTGTTTTTATATGGGTTCACTAAGGTAGTGTTTCATGCAGTAAATGAATTTTAAATAACCCCTCAAGAAATCAATATCAGAATAAGCCCAAATTTGATATATGATACTATCTTATCCCCAATAGACCCAATATGAAATTACAACTGATTCCGATGTGATTTGCTTGTGTTTCCCCAGACTAGTGTTTTCTGCAACAAGATTTCAACTAATGTCTCTATCTCTCTTTCTTTTCTTTACTTCTTTTTTTGTTTTGTTTTTAATATACTGAAACAAAGAGACAGAAAATGATGAAATATAAATTATTATTTTTAAGATGACGCTGACACGAAGAACAAAGAGATGAACACAAACACTGGAAAACTTCAAGGAACACACAAAAAAAAGGCACGAAAATAACAGAATGATATGACCTTGTTTCGGAGCCTAGCTCTGATACCACCTGATGCGAACCTCGTGATCACGTGGTCACGCAACCCACAACCAAGAATGAGATAAGATCCCGGAAAGCCGAAATAAGGACTGATAGGAGTGAGACACAATGGAAACCTGCCCCAAGGCACTATTAGAATAAGTAAAATGACGCCACGAAGCCAGTTAATCTTCGATAAGTTAGATTCAGTTCATTCAAGAACTAAAGAATGCAAGAATCTCTCTCACACATAAATTGAAAAGTTCAGAATGAAGTTTCATCAATGGTTGCTGAAGTAAGGGTTACATGAGTTTATATAGTCCTTAAAAGTAACCATAATGGACCTCTTATGTGGACTTAAATGAGATCCACTGAAAACTGACCCAAAATCTTAAATTAAAGAGCCCATTACTTAATCCAAGCAAGCCTTGGATCCTATCTGAAAACAAAGTCTTAATTAAGCCCAAACAAGTCTTGGGCTGTAGCTAACTAACTTAAATAAAGCCCATAAGGTTTATTTATTCTCTTCCATCCAGCCCATCAATTCTATGTTTCCATGTTGTTGTAGGACTCTTTTGGATCCTTTTGTTGTCCTAACTTCATGGCCCAAATAAGGTTGTATTAGACCCCTCTTACACATGGATAAGATGAAGGTCTCCTCTTGATACTCCAATGGTCCTAGTAATTATGACCTGGTTGAAACCTTCAAGACCAATGCATTCATTGCCTCTTTTAATGCCTTTGTCCTATACCGCGTGATTGGACCATTTGGAACCTGTAATGGGTCGATGCTGGTGTTTTTGGGTTGGTCCGCATATCTTTGATTGGTCATCTTTATGTTGATGACTAATTATATCAGTTTGGAGTGGATATCTACATTAAGTGATTAACCTAAGTTATAAGTGATAAAGGATGTGAGGGTATCTAATATCGGTCACTAAGTTCATATGTAAGGATTTAATAAAAAAAAAAACATTGTTGAACCAGTTCATCTCACCCAAGATAAGAGTAGTTCTAGTTGAAATTGCATTTTCTTTTTGTTATAGATCAGGTAGAACTTTATTTAAATTGAATGAAAAAAAATGTTTTTTATTGAAAATTTTAGGATGTTATGTAAACATAAATGTGTGCGTGTTTACTTTAGTGTGATGGTTGATGTGGTTGTGGTCCAATATGATTGGATCAAGTACATGAAAAGATTTTTAGAAGTGAAATTTGATAAGTGTATATATATAGACATCCAAACACCTATTTTTTCATAAGTTCAAGGCTTAATAAAGATTTAATAATAAATAATTTATAGAGTGTTGCATTGTTTCATTTGTGTTTTAGGCATTTATGTAATTCACTTTCCACACTTAAATAAATAAAAAAGAGGCATAACATTTTATTTATATAAAAAAAACTATAAATCTAACATATAATAAAACATCAATTTAGTTTTAAAATAATATCACACTTATTATTTTAGGGTAATTTTAGAAACTTAGTCCATGAAGTCTTTATTTGATTATTTTCAAAGTTAGAATTGCAATCCTCTGTATTAATCACTCTATAATCTTTAATTTATAAAATTATTTACAATCAAATCACTCACGACTAATTACCTAATTTCTAACCAATGGTTCTTATATATTTGACTCATTAGACTTTCAAATAAGTTGGTTCAAATATAAATCATTATCCTAAATAAAATATGATTAAACAAATTAAATAATTTAATTTATTAATAATTAATTTATATTTAAAGATCAAATATAATATATAACAACCTTTCATGATCCATTCTAAAAACTATATGATCTTTGATAAATTTTATCCTTAGATTTTTGTTATATGTTTATCTTTGGGTTGTCTAATGGGGAAGAACAATAGAAAGGTGGTAGTTTCTGGAATTTTGAAAGATATTATCTACTATTTTATCCATATTTTTTGTGACATTCGGTAAGTGGTATTTTCGATACTAATTTCTTAAAAAACAAGAAAGGTTAGTAATTGAACAACTAACAAATTCATAAAATTAACAAAATATATTAATATTATATAATAAATAAGCATTCATTCTTTCTTATAAAAATTTAATACTCTTACTTTACATATTTAAAGTCATTGTTACCAATTTAATTGCATTAACTACTTTAAATAGTTTTGATGATTATTTAAATCTTTTTAGATCAAAGTTGTCAATATTATTTCGTTGGTGATTTGATTTTTCAATTGCAACCCAATATTTTGCATTTTAGCGCGTCATTTCAGGGTTGTATATATATATATATATATATATAAATTAGTTCAAATCCAAAAATAAAATTATTTAGAATTATGTTTAATCTAAAAAAAATACAATAAAATGATTTTTCTGAACAAACTATGAACATGTATACTATTGCGAGAAAGTCATCATCAATCTTGCAAGGTCATTACATCTTTGATTGCTCTGAACTTTTAAAATAATATAATAAATATGCCAAGAGACTCGTCGTAAAATTTCATTTCAATCTAACGGTCAGATTAAGAGATATAATTGATATTATAAAATTACTTATTATTTTAAAAAAACACTATTTGGCCAAAACGAAACTGGCAAAATGAAACCGGAATGTTTCGGTAGGCATTTGAATGAAAAATACAGAACAGACCAGAATTTAAACTGAAGTAAAAATGACATCGTTTTGTCTCGTTTTTTTAATGGATACGAAATGTTCCAGTCGAGATGGAACGAAATAGACATCTTTAGATACTTAATAATGTTTCTCCATATTTATAAAATGATTAGGAATAATAATATTTAAGTTTTTTACTGGATAATTATCTTATATTAAGCTTAATACTTATGGATAGTTGTAGCATCATTTTCTTTTAGAGATGTTTTTAGTGTCATATAATACTTATAGTATCTTTTAATATTTAATAATAAGATTATAATTATATATGAGGACACCCTTTAATATTTAAAATATTATAATTAAATCATTGTTATGTTCTTTTTTCTCTTACATGTTATAGATTTAGAGTAACAATTGAGTGAAAATAAAGTAATCATAGAAAGTTACTTTTTTTTAAAGTAAAACTCATAAAATGAATAAGAATAAAAAATTATATTAAAAAATAATTAGAAAACTTATTTATATAAATATTTTCTATTAATAATATTTTCTCTTTTGATAATTGAAAGTCTAAAACCATGTTGTAAAAAACAAATAGCAGTATTTGTTTCTGTTTATAGTTCAAGTGTGTGTGTGTATTTTTAGATAATTATTTATTTTATTTTTCATTTAATTTCAATATATATTTAATTTAAAGTCATCTCAAATTAAACTCTTATGGAAAAAATAGAGACATTGGTTGAAAACAAAATATATCTTTTAAAATGAATTTTTGTTTTTTAAAAAAATGCTTATAGAGGATATGTCTCCATGAATAATATTCGTTATTTTTTATTTTTAAATATCCCTAACAAAAACTCTAAATCTCACAATTTTTCAACTAAGACATGCAAAAATAAAAATAGTTATTATTATAATTTTAAATTTAATCACAAATCACAGGTTAAGAGGATCAACAGTTGTTTTTTTTATTAAAAAATACGAAAACACGACAATCATGTATATACTACTACCAAATACATTTTTATCTTTATATTTTATTCTTGTCTTTTCTATCTCTATTATCTTTGTCTTTTATTTATCTCGAGACAATTCTCAAAGCTTCCTTCTTTCTTCTCTCCGTACTAGTTTTCTAAGGAGACCAATTTAATGAAATAAAATTGAAATTGTTACATAATAAAATGTTTTTTTAAAAAAAAAAAAAGAGACTGAAATAAGAATAAAACAATTCAAGGGAAAATGTATTTTCATCCAAATTTCTTCATTTCTTAATTTTTTGCACCTTTAATTTAGGAAACAAATTATATTTAGGTACTAAACTTCATTAGTTTTACATTACATTTATTTATTTTGAGTTAGAATATAGAAGGTCACCAAAAGATAGAGGAAGAGAGGGAAAAAAAACATTTCAAATACAAAATACTAATTTTAGTGTCAATCAGTTTACTTGATGAGAGAATTATCATTTAGGTGCTTTTTTAGTATTTATGTTGCTTAGAAAAGTAAATTGGAATGTATAGAATTTTTTTTTTAATGAAACCTTTAGATTAATTTTTTATTTCTTGACCAATTAACTATGTTTTTGAGATTATAAATGATTTTATTAAGGGTTTAATATTATTTTTTATATTCTTTTCAAGTGAAAAAAGGATTAAATGAGGTTTCTATCTCCTAGAAGTCAAACTCTTTTCTTGTTATAGACAATTCAAGGTTTTTAATCATGTTTTATAATAGAATCGGGTCGTGTTTAATGAAAAAACATATTTTAAATTGGTTTAATAAAAATATAATATAAAGAAAGAGGACCAAAACTAAAATAACAAAATCTTAGAGCTTTTCTCAAATTCATAAAAAAAGTGTATTTATATCCAAATAATCTGTCTATTTTTTTGTTTATTGGTCAATTTAGATAATTTATATTTATATACTAGATTTTATTTGTTTTATGTTTCAGTAGTTTGAGTTATTACTAGAAGGAAAAAAAAAAAAAAAAAAGAGGAAAGAAAAGGTTTTTTGAGGGTGTTTAAGCTAGTTATATTATTGCAACAAAAAAATTGATCTAGGTGTTGATTGGTTTCACTTGACTATAGAAATGCTATTAAGGTTTATTTATTTATTTATGTTATCAGGAAGAATAGATCAGGGTCCAAGATTATTATTTTTTTAATTTGAGATGTTTTTTTTTTGTTTCTAACCAGTTAATGTGTGTTTTAAGATTATACATGGGTTTACTAAAGTTTTTATGATGTTTCTTAGGTGTTTTTGAGAGAGAAAAAAACAATAAAATCAAAGAACAGTTTTTTGCATCTAACTTCTAGTGGTTGGGATCAAGCATGTTAATTCCGTTCTGTTCTGGTCGGAATGGCCGGAACATTCCGTGCCATTAAAAAAACTGAGACGAAACGGTGTTGTTTTCGTCTCGGTTTTAATTCCGATTTGTTCTGGAAATTCCTGCTAAATTCTGGCTAGCTTGTCTCGGTACCGTTCCGGCTCAAAATCATAATATTTATTTTATTTTAGAACATTTTACTATTATAATATTTTAAAATTTTAGAGATATTTTTAATTTTGAGATTATGTTTGTTTGACTTTGTGTTTGTATTGTATAATTTAAAGTTAATTTATCTTGAATTTAAATTATACTTGTTAAATTAATATTTTAATCTTTTATATATATATATATATATATATATATAAACAGTACAACCCCGAAACGGCACGCCGAAACGCTCTGAAACCGAAACGTTCCATTTCAATAAAAAACCGTAACGGTATTGACAACCTTGATTGGGACTTATACTAAGAAATGACATGTCATTTACTTTATATATATATATATATATATAAATTTTTGATGTTTTATATATATATATTAAAAAACAAAACATGAAGGAAAACATCAAAAATTGAAGTCACAGGAAGGCTTGATTATGTAGGTCTGCGTGGATGATGGGCCTAACATGATGGGCTCTTTTTAAACAATCTTTTATATATATTTTTTTTTCTCTTAGTGTTTTATTAAAATTAATTATAATTAATCAATTAAAATAATATTTAATATATTATTTCATTATATATATTTCATTTTCAAATAATATTATATTATAAATTAACATAATATTTCATTAAATATATTTCAATTTTTCCTTCATTTCCGAACAATATTATAATATTATAATTTTTTTATTAATTATTATATATGAATCTACAATGTAATTTAAAAAAAAAACATTCTGGTCAAGAGTATTTCATAAATATATATTTTATGTTTTTTATATAAAATTTAAATAATGTTTTAAAATGACTTTTTTTTATTGCAGACAAAATATTTAATAAGGTTTTTAATGTGTTTTTTATATCATGATAAGAAAAACACTTCTGATAAAAAAAACAAATATTGATTAAAAAACATGTTTAAGATTAAAGAAATAATTTTTTTAGGTTATTTTTTTATTATTTTATTTTTCAGTATTTTTTTTAATTTCTGTTACTTTTAATTCCAAAAATATGTTGCTATCGAAAAAATAATATCTGTAAAAAGATCAGTGAATCAAAAAAACCATAATTTGTTCAAAAAAGTATTTTTCTAAATATTTTAAATCATTGTCTTCAAGCATATATTAATTTTAATTATGGAGAAACTAAATAAAATTAATTTTAGTAGTCAGTACAGGGGGGGTAAGTCGTCACACATGAGAAAATATAATTGATACTATTATTGTTAAATACCCCTAAAAAGGAGAAGAAGAAAAAGATAAAGGGAAGATATTACAACACATCAGTGTTAATTTTGACAATTTATAGAAATTTTGGCGTGGAAAATTCTCCTCCAGCAAAGAAATCATTAATGAATTTGGCATCAAATATTCTACAGCCTCAAAAAATTATCTTAAGAATCTGTTTCTGATAATATTTGTGGATAAGAATATCTAGTGGATGCCACAACACAAACACAGCCACTACACAACGAGCCTGTTTATGCTACTCTCGTTAGCCGCTGCATGTCTCTAGAGCCCAACCAACCATGCAAATTCATCCTCCTCTCACTCCCTCCACCTCTTGCAACTGCTCAACTCAAAAGGTAGGAGCCTGCAACTAGTTTAACTCCTTAGATTTCTCCTGTTTTTTTTCCTTTTCAGTGACAGGCATTTTTGTTTAGTGACTTGTAAGTCTGTAACTTAGCTCTATCAAGTTTCAACATTATATATAGATTTCCCGTTGATATTTTCCGGCATGAAATGATCTGATCACTGGAAGTTGTGAGTTGGGTTTTGTCTTTAGTCGCTTAAGATTTTCATTTGATATGAGTAGTATAGTAATTTTCTGTTTTTACTTATTTTAAAGTTGATTCCTTGTCAGAGATCAAATTAACACTTTACTGATGCTGTTGGCTCCACATAGGTTGGAATAGCAGAAAATCTCTCTTGAAATCTATGTGAATTTAATTGGGGAAAGGATAATGTCTCTGTGTCAAACTAGATGAATCTAATAAACTCATAATGCTGCTTAATTTAGATTTAGCCTTTTCCAGCTAGGTATTGATTCGAACTTTCAAAAAATAATTATTTACACGGTATCTAGTAGAATAGTTGAAGGATTAATGTTCCCATCATTTCTGGTTTTGCTAACCTGGTACTGCTTATCGGACCTGTAAAGTTCTAGCTGTTTTAATGTTACTGTCTTCTCTCAGTGCACTCCCACTCACTCAATCACTAAAATTATTGACGTTATGATTTATCATTTGTGCTCTTAATCTTTGTCCAGAACAAGATAAGGTCACTGGCATCTGTGTATGTGTGGTAGTCTGGATTGGAATCCATTGAAGGCAGGGGGTGGTTTGCTAAGGGAGTAGGAGGAAAGGAGATAGGGTAAGATGGAAGATGGGGCAATCACAAGCAGAAAGAGGGTTGAAGCATCTGCAGTTATGGTACAATTACTCCTTATTGCTCTTTACTTTCTCAAATTTCGCCGTTCATGTTTTGTGTTTTTAAATTGCTTCAGCTGCAATCTGTGACGATCCTTTATAAGAAATATAACAGTAACTTGCTTAACAAAGTAGCTTTCGTCTTGTTTTCAAAAGCTTCCATGTCTTTCTCCTTTTGTTTTATTTTCTTACCTTTCATGCTGTTGACGTGTTTTTCCTCGTATTCCCCCCAAGAAAGACCTGCAAAAATTGGTGAAAATCCGGCACATACTTTCATCATTATCACTGAACAATCCTTGCATTATTTATTGCATCAGAGGAGAGCCTTGTATTGTGAGTGGTTTGGAGAAAGTTGTAAATGGAGATTTGAACATTTAATTCAACTAACTGAATCCGTAAAGTAGAGTAAAATTAAATAATTGGAGACTGACACAATGCAAGGATGAGTAACAAAGTCAGCTACTTGGCCAATTATTCTTCTTAAAATCTGGATCAATTCAGGTCCTATTTTCCTCTTCTATCTTTTGGTTTCAAGATGAGCAAATTGTGAGTCAAAATTTGTAGTGTAGTTTTCTGATTGTTGAGGAAGGAGTAAAAACCTGTGCATATCCATATTGTTACAAGCATTGGTGGGGACTGAAAGTATAAAATTGGTGTCTACATATACCCTGGCTGGCCTGTATGAATGTGCTGTTTCTTTCAATATTATATCTAAGTACTTGTTGTTGATCTTAGCTGATCACCAGTCAAATTTATGGAGATATGAAATTGTATTGCTTTGCAACTTGGAAATTACAGTATTGTGGGTCTGTGTTTATTCATTACATGCTGACAACAAACTTTTGATTGATTTCAACTTTGCAGGAATCAAACCTGCTAAAGAAGGACCAATGTCAACCAGTTTCGTCATCTGTGGATTCACAAGTTCAATCTCGCTGCCCTATCTGTTTGGGCAACGATCGCTGCAGGATAGTCCGCTCTAGAACAAAACTGATGAATGTTTTGATTGGGAAAGGGAAGCCTCGAGAAGCCCATTCTATTTTCAACAATTTAATGGACGAGGGACACAGGCCAACTCTTATAACATACACAACCCTTGTAGCGGCCTTGACCCGGCAAAAACTTTTCAAGTCTATACTTCGACTCATCTCTAAAGTGGAAGAAAATGGCATAAAGCCTGATTCTATACTCTTCAATTCCATAATCAATGCCTTTTCTGAATCTGGAAATATGAAGGAAGCCATGAAAGTATTTCGGAAAATGAAGGAGAGTGGATGTAAACCAACAACAAGCACATTTAACACCCTTATCAAGGGATATGGTAATGCTGGCAAGGCTGAAGAAGCTTTGAAATTACTGGAGTTTTTACAGGATGGAAGTGTGAAACCAAATCAAAGGACATATAATATTCTTGTTAGAGCTTGGTGCAACAAGGAAAACATGGAAGAAGCTTGGAACACGGTGTACAAGATGATGGCATCTGGCATGAAACCAGATGTTGTCACATACAACGTACTAGCAAGGGCTTATGCAGAGAAAGGAGAGACAGTTAGGGCTGAAGAAATGATACTGGAAATGCTGAACAGGAGGGTGTCGCCCAACGAGCGTACTTGCAGCATCATTGTGAATGGCTACTGCAAAGAAGGTAATATGGTTGATGCTTCAAGGTTTGTGTTCAGGATGAAGGAGCTTGGAGTGCTTCCTAATCTCTTCGTTTTCAACTCTCTTATCAAAGGATTTCTAGATACCATGGATACTGAAGGAGTTGATGAGGTAATTTCCTGTCTCTGATACCTAACACCATGCCAAAAGAAATATCCATCCCGAGCACTCCTAATTTATGGCTTTGTCACATGTTCAACAGGTGCTGACATTAATGGAGGAATATGGGGTGAGGCCAGATGTAGTGACATTTAGCACAATCATGAATGCATGGAGTTCAGCTGGGCGCATGGACAAGTGCAAAGAGATCTTCAATGACATGGAGAAGGCTGAAATAGAACCTGACATTCATGCTTTCAGTATCCTTGCAAAGGGTTATGTGCGAGCTGGAGAACCTGAAAAGGCAGAGTCAGTCCTGACTTCTATGAGAAAATATGGCGTGCATCCAAATGTTGTAATCTGCACCACTGTTATAAGTGGATGGTGCAGCGCAGGAAAAATGGAGCATGCAATGAAGCTTTACGAGAAAATGTGTGAAATTGGCGTTTCCCCCAACTTGAAAACCTATGATACCTTGATATGGGGATATGGTGAAGCAAAGCAGCCATTGAAAGCAGAAGAATTGCTGCAAGTTATGCAAGAAAAGGGTGTCTCTCCCAAGAAGGGGACCATGCAGCTAATAGCAGATGCATGGCGCGCCATTGGTTTGCTGAGTGAAGCGGAGAGAATTATAGAAATTCGTGAAGATCCTGAGGCCATTGCAGATAGAAAGAAAGATGACGTGCCCGTGGACAGACAGGAAAGTATTCATAAAGACCAGAACCTTGGTGCTTCTTATTCTAAGCTGCTACAGATACCTGGGGAAGTTCCAACCAATCAAAATGGATCATCTTCTGCTAAAATAAGAACCCAAATGATTCTTAAGAATTACAGGTCTTCGTCTGAGTCTCCATGGACAGGCACCTTGCTCACTCGTCTGTGTGTGTTCGGGGCACAACCGCAGATTAAATGCAGAAGGCAGCACCAAAGTCTGGTTGGAATTTGTGAGAGAGTCGCAGGTAGAATCTTGTGCATAAATTGACGGGAAAACGTTGGGACATGCTGTGGGATCGATGATTCAGATGACATGGAACATGGAAAGTGCCCTTCCCATGAGATTAAATTGTATAGGGCTGGTGAAAGATTGCTTGCTCGTGAAAGTTGTAGATACTGCGATTGATTTTCATGTCCATTGACATCATTGTTTATACAAATTATAGGTAATGAGTAGTAACTTTGTATTTACTTACAGCACTGTACGAGGACAGACTGTGTTACAGCATACACACTCATTACAATTGAAGTTATTTTAAGAATTTATTCAACCTGGTTTTGTTGGGTGCCTTTTTAGCTCACACGTCTTTTTCTGTTTTTTTTGTTCATGGTAGATTAGTATGCTCATAAACAATATGATAAGGAAAATTTAGTTATTTATGAAAATATAAAAATATTATATGAATATAATTAATTGAAGTATTTCTTTTTAAATTAAATTAATATTTTGTGAATTAGAAGGCAAATTAGAAAACTAAAAAGCAAAGGTAGTTGATGAGGATTCGAGATTTCCTTAAAAGACTAAAGCCTTTTAAAGGTGATAATGGGTTCAGATGGTGTAATTATTGTAAATCAAGAGCACAAGCAAAACAAATCCTATGTTAGGTTGTTTAAGAGACTTTATAGTATTTAAGTTAACATGGTTGCTAGAGAAATGAAGTCTTAAGAGGATATAATGTGTGTTTGTGTCTACAAATAGTAAGATAATAATGTTAGAAAAATATGAAGTGTTTTCTAGTTACCTCATGATTTATTGATGTTTATATATCCATAAATCACTCCAACTTGCATAGATATAAAAGCATAATGGACAAAAAAGCTGTTACTTCTTATTTAATAGAAATCATTTAGGTTTATAGATCTAGATGGTTAATGGTGCCCTATGACCTTGTTATATGGCCCATCCACATTCCATATGATCATGCTTAAAATTATTTTGTAAGTTCAATTATGATAAAAAGATGTGGGAGCATTTAATATTGAATAACAAATATATAGATCATAGATTAATATATTGGGGTTAGACATGTTTTTCTTAGCCTTGGATATTCTCAGGATAAGTCTATCTAGATATGTATCCTCAATAGACTGATGGGCATCTCAAACCCATTATAAAGTTTAATGATTTGTGTGTTAGCTAGATCAACTAGATTTTTTGGAAGTTATCTCATCTTAGCTAGACTTTTATTAAAGCTGTGTTTGTTTCCCGGAATTCACTTTCCGGAAAACCACTTTCCAAACTTTCATGTGTTTGTTTGTTTTCCGGAAAGTTGGTCAACGGAAAATACTTTCCAGTCAAAGAAAAATTTAGCTTGGTTTTCAGGAAAGTGTTTTCCGGAAAATTTGGGCGGAAAATACTTTCAGGAAGTTGTGAAAAATTTAGAAATATCATTATTTGTTGATTATATCAAATTTGTTTTGAATATTTATTTTTCAATTCCATCTCTTAAAATTTAATTTTTATATTAATTATGGTCCTTATTTTTATAATTGAAATTTGCTTTTTCTTATCATTTTTTTATTGAAATTTTTTATCTATCAAATTTGGTCCTCATTTTTTTTTATTGTTACTTATTTTATTTGAAATAATTTATGAAATGTTAATTATTATTATTTTAATTTATTCACCTTTCATTTTTTTTTAATTTTTTAGATTTGATCTCTATTATTTTGATAATTATTTATTTTATTTGAGATAATTTATGACTTTTTTTTTTCAATTTCATTCTCATTCAACTTTTTAATTTGTAAGATTTGTTCCTCATTATTTTAATAAACTTGAAAAAAAATAATTTATTAATAAATTAATTTCCATTTCATTTTCCATAATACAAATAAATACTGGAAAGTGTTTTCTAGTTCATTTTTCATAACACTGCCAAACATCGGAATTCACTTTCTAGGAATTCACTTTCCAAAATAAAACCACTTTCCAGCAAACAAACGGAGCCTAAGTCATATAACCTCGTGTGAGTTTAGTAGAGCTTTGGACCACATAATATGATTCGTTCTAAATTAGGGGTGAATCATGTTTAGTAGAGCTTTAGTCTCTCTCTCTCTCTCTCTATGTATATATATATATGTGTGTGTGTGTGTGTGTGTGTGTGTGTGTATAGAAGGGGGTGTTTAGTGATTTTTGACAAGTATCAATTATAAGAGAAGAACATATATAAGTTTTAAATCAAATCTCTATAAAAAAAAAAAATCTTTTTTCACTTTTAGACCATTATGAACATGTTTTAGAAGAGTTTCACACTATTGTGAATTGTTTTTAAGAGTTTTAGTTTTTTTTTCATAGTGGTTCCCTCATATTTAGCTATAATCCAGTGAATGTTACTTCAATAAGGTGAGCATTTTTTCTCGTTAGAATTTTGTTTAATGATGGTAGGTTTCAATAAGAACTTAGGCTTCCTCAAGTGGAGATGCTCAAATAGAATTTGGAGTTAAGATTGGAGCTATAGAGTTCAAAGAGAAGGTTAAGCATGTAGAGACTAAGAGACATTAAAAGGTGGTTAGTGAGCTTTATGATCACCTGGAGAATACCTTGCCTAATATTATACCCATATCGTAAGTGTTAAGAATATAAACTCGATTGCACGAGGGATAAAAAATTAACATTTCCTGTTTTCATTTTGACTATAGGTATTTTTTTCATTATGAAGTTTTATATAGAGTTTGTTCTTCCATTACAATCTATATTAAAGCCAGCTATAACTGAATGAATAGATTATCTGATACATGAGATTTATAATGATGTTGAAATTGATTGTTATAAATGTGGTAGATGTCAGTTAATAAAAATATGTAGACATAAATATAATATTGTCAATTAATAAAAATCTATAAACATAAATCATTATATTGTATTTTAAAGTTATTTAAATGTAGAGTTTTCGAGATTAAAAAAATGTATTTTTAATAACCTATACGGGAGACGCTGAATATTTTCGCTCCTGGAAACTTTATTTGTCACCGTCTGATGCGTTGACTTGTATGAAATCTTCAGCCAAAAGAAAAGTAGGAGGACTTCGGCCGTGTGATATACCACAGCGAATCTTCACTCCCTGCTACTTGAACTTTGTTTTTCAATTATCTTAAAGAAGACTTGGGAATCTAATTCTGAACTGTGGGAGTAGAGATGATGATATCTCTGCAATTTACAGCTTCTCTGCCTTCCTTCCAAATCCCTAATTCCCACTTCATAAAACCTAATCTCCTTTCTCTCCAATGCTTCACAAGCCCTAATTTTCACTCAATCCCTTTCCCAAAAACCCCTTATCTTACAAAATCCAAACACCCTCTTTTCCTCTCGTTCCCCAAAACCTCTAACTTTAAACTCAAAACCTCACAAAGATTAAAGCTTTCAGCTAAATTTCAGAGCTTAATTTGTTATGGGGTTAAAGAATCTGGTGAAGAGACTAAGGCAGTGTTGGATTCTGGTGGGGATGGTGGTGGCGGTGGAGGTGGGGATGATGAGGAGGAGGAGATGGAGAAAAAGGATGGGATTTTGCCAGAGTGGTTAAATTTTAACTTGGATGATGTAAAGACTGTGTTTGCTGCTGTTGCTGTTTCGTATGCATTTCGTTATTTTGTAGCAGAACCAAGGTTCATTCCTTCTTTGTCTATGTATCCAACGTTTAATGTCGGCGATCGGCTTGTTGCAGAGAAGGTAGCTTGGCTGCTTTACTTCTTTTAGGATGTTAGGAGGTTTTAAGTGAATTGTTAGTTTTTTTGAATGCATAATAATTGTTTCTCTAATTTCAATAAAAATGGTTCGTTCAGTAGGAACGAACCTATGGGCCATGGTGGAGGCATTTCAAGTTGTTTATTTAAATCTCTATTATAAAATTTCTAATTTTCTTACAAAGTATTGTTACATAACAACTATATTACTTGAAACTGTCAGGTTTCATACTATTTCAGAAAGCCATGTGTAAATGATATAGTGATCTTCAAAAGTCCGCCGGTCCTCCAGGAAGTGGGTTACACGGATGATGATGTGTTCATAAAACGAATTGTTGCGAAGGAAGGTGATATTGTGGAGGTCAGATACCAGAGAAGGCACTTGTGCTAAGTATTTTTATCATACAATTTATGCATTGTTGTTATTCATCGAACGCTTCACTCTCTATTTAGAATTTTATTTCTAGACTGAGAAGGGGAAGGGGAATCGATATTTGTTTTATTTCTGATGACAATGATGAGCACCAAAAATGATGTTTTGCCGAATTATAGACTCTTAAATCTCATTACATTTGGATGAAATTTGATTAATTGTCATATGAAAATGATGCTGGTTGAATACGTCTTCTATCTTACAAAATGTTAGTTGGTTCAAAATTTTCGAAGAGAAATTTTTCTTCGAAAATTTTGACCATTGCATTCCCATGGTTTGATTTCAGGTTCATGAGGGGAAGCTTATAGTAAATGGAGATGCGAGAAGTGAAAAGTTTATTCTTGATTCTCCTTCGTATGAGATGACTCCTGTTGTAAGTATCAACTCCATCATTGGCATCTCATGTCTTAGTTTTGGAATGTTCTTTTATCCCTGCCCAGATATAGGAGGAGGGTTATGGTCGGTCGTTGGCCTACACAAACAGTCAAAGTTTGACCAAGAACTCCTCACTGTAGTCATAGTTTCACTATGACGCAGAAGTTAAAACTCTGGACTTCTTGCCTTGCAGTGTATTTGCATGTAAATGTACAGTTTTTATGACCCATCACTCGTTTCTTTGCTCTGTAATGCAGCGTGTACCTGAGAACTCCGTTTTTGTGATGGGTGACAATCGTAATAATAGTTACGATTCACACGTCTGGTAATGGCTCCTGAAATTACAACCACCACATTATGCCTAGCATTTTATTTATATTTCTTCCTTTTTCAAGTAATATTATTGACGACGTCTGGAATTATGCATCTTTTAGGGGTCCCCTCCCCGCAAAGAATATAATTGGAAGGTCAGTTTTCCGCTATTGGCCACCTAACAGGATTGGCGGCACAGTTCTTGAGGCCGGCTGTGCTGTTGACAAGCAGAACACTGCTCCATCTGAATAGAACCAAGCCCTTCGGAAGAGCTTGTTTATTTTCTGGATATTCACACTTCTTTCATCCTATTCTGTCCCATTTTCTTATCCTTTTATCTTCACACTTTTAAAAAAAAAGTACCGTTACAACTTTCTTCACTTGAGAGAAGCAATTTTGTCAAGGGAAAGGATTTCCCCCCCTTTCCCATGACCTGGATGTAATTGTACAACATACCTGTATTGATCCACACAATTGAGTTGTATTCAATGAAGCAACTTTCTCTCATCTCATCTCTCTTCACACGCGCATACACCTGAGCAGGTCGTAATCACTTCATCTGCAAACTGCTGTACAGACCAGGGGAAAACTTCTGGGCTGTGAGATGACTGTCAAGATCACACTGTTTAATCAGTGACTTTATTTTTTGGTCCATTTAGGCCTTTCAACTTTTAATTTTTGTAATCAAGCCCATCTTCAACAATAATATCCCATATTGATTATCCATTTAGTGTTTAGACGTGTTGCAGCTTATCTATGGATAACTTGAAAAGAAATTTTGAATTTCTAATTATTATTTTTGCATATTTGATAATTTTTTGAAACAATTTTTTTTCATAAAAGGAATTTTCGGGGGCCTAAAGTTAGGTCATGGTAGTTCTCTCTCTTTGCAATATTTACTCTATAAAATATAAAGTCGTGTAACCAAATTATACATTTTTTAGTGACAAATAAAAAGGGTTTTTCAAAAGCATTTTTTATAATCTAGTTTGGTTTGAGTGAGATAATCTTTATCCATAATCTTAGTCTTTTAAAAATATAAATTATTTTAATGAGTTTAAAACATCTTAATTTCTTAATCTTGCAATTCCTTCAGGATTTTTGAAAAGGAATGATTTATTTTCTTGTATCAACAAAAATGTAATTGATGATGGTATATGGTGAGGTGATCTTTTATATGTATCGATTTCAAATCAAGAGACTTGAACAAAAATTATGTATTTTAAAGTATTTATTTTTAAACATAAATAATAATGAGTAATTTATTTCCAATGAGTCTTTTGCATTTTGTGAATGTCATCTATTCATCCCAATTGTTTGTTTTCTTGACTAAAAAAACTTTTAAAGACATGTAATAAAAGAAAAGGATTCGTAAAAGAGCATTTCAAGGTTCCAAATACATAAGATCATTGTCATTTGTTTGACTTTTTGTCTTTAAAACTCCTTTTCATTTGTTATTTTTCTTTGACTTGCCTATTTCGATTACTGTAATAGAATATCAGGTATTGTTTTGAGTAAACATCAAATTACTATTGAAACTCAATCCAATTTGAGCTTATTTTTCTAAAATGCAATTGTGGAAAAGATTATCAAAATAGACTATTATTTTAGCAAGTGAAATCATGCAAGGTAGAAACAGGTGTTTTAGTTTGATTGGTTGTGATGTTTATTTAGAAGAAGGAAGAACATGTAAAGAGAATTAGTGACCAAACTCCTTTTTACTAATGAGAATGGATACATTAAAAATTTGAGCTTACAAGCCTAATCACATCATATGTTTTTAGCATACATGGGCCTCCATAATGTGGTACCTATTTGTCATGGTATTAATCAAACAATAACATAATTCATCTCAATATCAGGTCACCAAACTCTTTTAGTTGAAATTTCTTGCTATATACTGTTACTTTTGTTCTTATAATTATCCTGTCATTAAAGTTGAGCATTAATTGTCATTATTCTTTAAAGTGACCTATATCAGTGGATCAAATCTTTATTAATAAATAGGATTTCATCCACTCAAATATCCATTACTGATTTTTGGATTAATGAACACAATGACTTATTCATTGAATAAAGTTACAGGTGCATTAATTTTGCCTTTTAATTTATAATCCATGTAGTATTTTTTCATAGTCTTTCATAAATACCTCATTATTTATATCAATTTGCTCATTATATGTCCACTTACAATCAAGCATAAATCCCTTTGTATATTTTTCACAGTGCTTTCTTAGCCTCTTTCATTCTGATTTCTCAACATAGTTCCACTTTTAATACAAGCCATCCTTGTTTAGGTAGTACTCCATGGCAGACCCTTATAATATTTTGTGGCACATTTTGGATGAATCCAAAGGGTATTATCATCACTTTTAATATCACAATACCAAGGTTCCAATCTAATTCTTTATTTATAGAGCAATAGCAAGCATAGAAGTTATTAGGTTTATGCACCACCATGCATTCTGTCTCCATAATATAGTTTTAACTTATGAATTAACATAAGCATAGAAGTCATAATGGTTATACCATCATCTAGAGGTGTCAAAATAATATTCTGCCTCCATAATATAGTGACTTATCTCTGGTTTGTCATCTCGCTTTCACTTCATCATTGTTCTATAAAATCATGTCATGTACCATGTGGCATTTCAGCATTGTATTCACATTTATATTTTCTTCTAAAATAATAAAAGAACACTGTTTTAAAAACACTTTTTTAAAAATTATTTCCATATTTTATTTTATTTTTAAATTATTATTGTTTGTAAATATAAAAATTTATTTTAAACAAAAAAATTTAAAAACAACTCCAATCACACTTTCAAATAACTTAATAATTGTTTAAATGTTTGAAAATATAGCTGAAATTGTTTTCTAAAGTATATTATTGTTTAAAAATACATCAAAAAATTATTTATATTTTTAATATTTTTATATGATTTTCATCTATAAATATATAAAATAGCAAATTAATTTTATCAAAAGTATAAAAACAATATCAACTATTTTAAATAATCAATTAAAATATTTTTATCAAAAACATATCAAATTAATTTTACACTATTTTAAATCGCTTTCAAAATTCCTTTTTATTTTAAATAAAAATTTATATCATATTCATCTATAAATATCAAAAACTATTTTAATACATTTATTCATAAAAACATTTTTAAAAGTAACCACACTTAGTATTTTTTTCAAAATGTAATGGAGAATTTTTTTATCAATTAAAATGCTAAATAAATCTCTACAACTGAAATGAATCATAACTCAGATGGGACTCAGAATATGGGTGGTGATATATCAGGATGGTCGGCAAGGCCTTTAAAGAGCCATTACGACGAACGAGACCATTGATAATGATCATCACTGTCCCTCACTCTGACATCGAGAGCATACAAAATATGTAGAGAAACCAGATGTTCTGCTGATAAAGTGACATGATTTACAATAAATACACAAGAAACAGATGACATCGAGAGCATACAAACTATTAATTGAAAAAAAAAGTTAAAAGGATATTAATATTTCAAAGGGGTCATCAGATAGGAGCGAAAGACTAAAAAGGTTTTGCTCTAATCACAGAGATGATCAGTTGAACTATGCTTATAATCATCATTTGACCCAATTATTTCGATCTATAACGGATCTTCCAGAAGAAGAAAAAACAAATTGAAGGGGCAAAATTTTATGCAAATCATACAGTAACAGGGCCTCAGAAGGAAGGCAGTAGTGGTAGGTTGGTAATCACAGATTCATCATGAGTGACAAATATACCAGTTCTCTCATCAATGGCAACTGCATAAAAAAGAACACGAAAATAAAATTGAAAGCCAAAAACTTAGCTTAGAGCAGAAACAGGCAAGAAATTCTTAAAGACTCGGCCTCATAGAGAAGATTAGATTGTTCAACACGTATAGATTCAGACATATGCTTGTCTATAAAATTTTGTTTAATCATCGGCCAGACAGCTTTCATATCAATAGAAAAGGCAGCAGAAAATAAGAAAAATAAAAGGGACTCGGAATATGGGTGGTGATATATCAGGATGGTCGGCAAGGCCTTTAAAGAGCCATTACGACGAACGAGACCTTTCACGATGAAATCGTCATTGCCCCAAAAACATTTTCATCCGGAGAAAACAAACACGCATAGATGAGATTTCTATGGCGACAAGCCTAAGTAAAATGAACCCTAAACCCACAAAAGAACCAGATCTGCACTAACAGGACGCCTTGGAGGCTCTTTATAAAGTGTGGCGAGGAAGGAGAATTAGGGTATGAGGTGGTTTTATAGGAGCAGTGGAGAGCCATAAGAACGACCGCGCGTTTTAGGTTTACTCTTCTCGGTGCCATTTAGGGCCGAAGGCCTAAGGTACACCAAACAAACCGAAGATGACGTTGGGCTCGGTGGGCTGAGGGTGGAAATCTAGAAGGTCCAAATTGAATAGCAACTCTGGGACAATGGGCTAAGTTGAGTAGAGATTCGTTGCCCATCGACACCGATTCAGCTTTAAAGTAGTGTGACCTCAGTAAAGTGAACTTTCAACTTAAGTTTATCTCTTACTATTAAACAACTAAAGTTTTATTTCATGCAAATTAAATCAACTTAAACCTAACATCACCATACTTCAAAATTTTATATGATAATGTACAAAGTTATTTTTTAGTAAAAAAAATAGTTATTAAAAAGATAATTATAAAGATACTTCTTCCCTGAAATTTTATATGATAATGACATAGGAAATATTCAGGTGAAATTCATGTAAAAATAGAAAGAAAGAAAAAAGGTGTCACCTAGTTTTATGGTGATTAGAAAACTCTAACTACTTTTTAAAGGTTCTAAGTTAAAAGCTAATTATATAATATAAAAGATAATCCTAGTTTTACGGTAATTATAAAACTCTAACTACTCTTTAAAGGTTCTAAGTTAGAGGCTAATTATATAATAGAAAAGATAGTCATCACCTTATCACATCATATCCAAAGCACGGTATTTCATGTTTGTTTTTAATGATAATGATGTTTAATGTGCTTGCATACTAAGGTTTGTTTATATTAGTAGATGTTTGTTTGTTATTTAGACCCCGTTTATTTGCTGGAAAGTGGTTTTTGTTTTGGAAAGTGAATTCCGGGGAAAGTGAATTCCGATGTTTGGCAGTGTTATGGAAAATGAACTGGAAAACACTTTTCAGTGTTTGTTTGTGTTATGGAAAATGAACTGGAAAATAATTTATTAATAAATTATTATTTTTTCAAGTTTATTAAAATAATGAGGAACAAACCTTACAAATTAAAAAGTTAAATGAGAATCAAATTGAAAAAAAAAATATAATTTCATAAATTATCTCAAATAAAATAAATAATAACCCGAGATTATCTTCTCCCCCCTCCTCCGATCTAGCCTTTCTCCTCCTTTCTTCTCCAACCATACCAAAATGCATAGTACTAAGCAAAACCCCAACCAGAAACACCCTCAACTTCCCACCCTACCTACAAACAAAAAACCCCAAAATGACAACAGCAACAAGCCACAAGGTCTGGAACCAGTCCCGACCTCTTGGGCAGACATAGTTCGGGTAACGAACTCATCCACCAGGCACACTTTGGAGGCCATTCCACAAAAGCCTCCTGGCTCACGGCTCACAATCCCTGCAGGGATGAAAATGCTCAATGTGGATCATTGGTCCCGTTGTATGATTGGTTGTTTTACAGGATATAGAATTCCTTACCATGCAGTTAACCTCATTGCAAGGAAAGTTTGGGATTCTTATGGCTTAGAACAAGTTCTCACCGTGGCTGATGGGTTCTTTATATTTCGGTTTAAGTCTGAGGAAGATGTCTTAGAGATAATCGAAAAAGGTCCCTGGATGTTTGGAGGTAAAAATATCATTTTACAAAAATGGACGCCACAATTCCAGTTTGATCGTAGTAAGATCACCCATGTGTCTGTATGGATTCGCTTAAGAGGGCTCCCTCTTCCTCTGTGGACCAAGTAAGGTCTAAGCATGGCAGCAAGCATGGTGGGGAAGCCACAGTCTTGCGATGAACAAACTATCAATTGCGAAAGGCTGGACTATGCCAGGTTATGCGTGGAGTTAGATGCCAACCTTCCTTTCATTCGACAGTTTGAAGTTGAGAGCCCTTTATCAACAGTGCCTCTAAAGGTCACTGGGGAGTATGAATGGAAACCCTCCCGTTGTGAGGCTTGCCAAAGCTTTTTGGCCACAAATGTCCTGCTCCGGAGAAGACCAAAGTGGGAGGAGAGAAATTAACGGTGGGGAACAACAACATCCCTTCGACCAGTCAAAGGAACGGGAAGAACCCCAGCCGCCAGCGGATGACAGCCTTCGGAGACAGCGAGCTGAGGGAGCCAGGCAGCGTAGTTGGAGCCGACCAAAGCACAAGGAAGGCAAACAGCCTTGGATTGTTGTCAGCCCTTCTCGGCGTGCCACAAAAAAGATGGCAGATCCTGGCCATCAGAAGTAAGGGCCCGTAACGCAGACAATCCCAATTAAGCAAGTTTCAGAAAGTAGCAAGGAAAGCACTATAGGTGCAGTAGCCCAAAATGGTGCTACTAGCCGGAAGGAAAATCAGTTCTGCTATGGGGATATGCAAGGACAAGAGGGGACCCCAAATATTAGGTGGGATGTCGAGGCAGGCGTAAAAGAAGAGGGAAGTTTGATGCCACGTTGCAGCCACGTTTCATCTGAGGGAGATGAGGCCACCACCATGTTGCCGGCTGTAAGGAAAAAGAAGAGTGTCAGGAAGAAGAAGGGGTCCGTATTTTACAAAACCCCTTAATAAATGGTGGCCTCTTTAGGAGCATGGAACATCAGAGGGCTTAATAACCCACATAAACAAAAATCGATCCAACATTGGATCACCAAAAACAATTTGGACATTTTGTGGGCATCCTGGAGCCCCGTATTCTTCTTGCTAACATGGCTAAGGTTGAGAATGGTTTGGGCTTGTCTTTCTGGCAGTTTGCATCTAATATGCACCATGGCCATCTTTGTCGAATCTTAGTATGTTGGAATCTGAAGATAGTTTCACTCACTCTCATTCACACATCCTCACAGTGGATTACCTGTGATGTGCTTAGTCAGGCAGATGGCTCTTCTATTCGGGTAACCTTTGTTTATGGCTTGAACTCGCCAGTTGACCGTAGGGCCCTTTGGAACTACTTATCTTCGCAAAATCTGGTTAACAACTCTACTCCGTGGGGGCATTCTTGGGGACTTCAATGTTATCTTAAACTCACGGGATCGTAGTGGAGGGGACCAACATTTGTATTCCCATATGGATGAGTACCCATCTTGTATTACTCAGGCGGAACTCATCCAAATTCTGCTATCGGGTATGCACTTCACTTGGGATAATGGACAGCATGGAGAGAATTCTATTATCAAAAAGCTTGGCTGGGTGTGGGGGAATCACCGGTTGCTGTCAACTTGGTCGGCGTCAAAAGGCTGAATTTCAGGCGAGACTTGCTTCCGATCACAGTCTCATTGTCCTGTCGTTAGCTCCTCCTCCTCCTCGGCAAAAGGCAAGGTTCAAATTCTTGAACCTATGGACCTAGCAGGAAGGTTATGAAGAGGCTATTAGAGCTGCTTGGGCAGTGGAGGTCTTTGGCAATCCTATAAGTAGGCTGACTTCTAAGCTTCGGACTCTTAAAGGCTATTTGAAAACCAAGCTTGGCCATCGCACGCATGATATTTCTCACAGAGTGATCATGGCCAAGGAAAAGTGGCATACAATCCAGCGCCAACTGGATATGAACCCGCGTGACTAGGATATCAGAAGTAGGGAGAGGGAGGCTTGTTACCTCTATAACAAGCTTAATATCGACGTGGAATCCTTCTTCAAACAGCGGTCGAGAGTGCAGTGGTTGAAGCTTGGAGACAAAAAACAGCTTACTTTCACAGGTCTCTTTTACATCGCAGGGCAAGGAATCATATTCATAGCTTCACTTCAGAAACAGGGGAGGTAGTGAGGGAGCCAATGGAGATGGGAAATATGGCAGCCAACTACTTCCAAACTCTCTTAACTGATCCTAGCCATCCTGCCGATAATAGAATTGAGAATTCTATGTACACAAAAGCTGTCAGCAAGGAGGACGTGGAGGCAATGGTTGTTGCAGTTACAAGGCAAGAGATTAGGGAGGCTTTATTTTCCATTCCGGATGACAAATCGCCGGGGACAGATGGTTATAACAGTTGCTTCTTCAAGTCAAGTTGGGAAACGGTGGGAAATGACTTTGTTGCAGCTGTGGGGCATTTCTTCAGAACGACCTCCATGCCTAGGTGCATCAATACCACTAGGATCATTTTAGTTCCCAAGGTGGAGAACCCGGGGCACCTAAATGACTACAGACCAATCTCTTGTTGCTCGGTAATCTACAAGTGCATATCGAAAATCATTGCTAATAGAATTCAGCTAGCCTTGCCTCGATCATTAGCAGATCGCAATCAACTTTCCTCCCAGGCCGTAACATCTCAGAGGCTATCTTCCTAGTGCAAGAGCTTATGCACAACTATCGCCGCCAGAGAGGGATTCCCCGCTGTGCTATCAAAGTTGACCTGAGGAAAGCCTTTGATACGCTGAATTGGAATTTCATTATTGAGGCTCTGCGGAATGTTGGCTTCCATCCCACCGTCATTAACTAGATCCGGGCTTGCATAACAACCCCTAGTTTCACAGTCAGCATTAATGGTGAAGACCATGGGTTTTTTCAAGCTTCAAGGGGCCTTAGGCAGGGGGATCCCCTCTCTCCATATTTGTTCATCCTAGCTATGGAAGGCCTTAACAGAATTCTGCAAAAAGTGGTTCTTGATCCCTCTTTCACCTTCCATTGGAGATGTAAAGACTTGCTGATAACGCACCTCAGCTTTGCAAATGATTTAATCCTTTTTAGTAGAGGTGATTCGAGCTCCGTCCAAATCCTGAAGAATGCTCTTGACTCTTTCTCTATGTTATCAGGGTTAAGCATTAATCATAGCAAAAGTTTGGTTTTTGCTGTAGGGGTGAGCCAGGAAATGCAGTCCACGCTTGCTACTATCTTGGGGATTAATGTAAGCAATGAGCCTCCATCTTACCTTGGGGTCCCCCTCATCACAACGAGACTTTCCAATGCAGATTGTTTCCCTATGATGGATCGCATCAAAGGTCGTATTGGGTTGTGGACTACATCCACATTATCTTATGTGGGGCGTCTTCAGTTAATTATCTCGGTTTTGTTCTTAGTTCAAGTTTATTGGGCATCAAAATTTATTATCTCGGCCTCTACGATTGCAAAAATAGACAACATTCTTTCTGCATTTCTATGGAAAGGAGTTTCTCTATCTTCTAGGGGGGCCAAGGTTGCTTGGAAGGATATCTGCTTCCCGAAGGCGGAAGGGGGCTTAGGCATTAAAAGCTTGAGGACTTGGAACCAGGCTGCCATGTTAAATCATATTTGGGTCATTTTTACAGATAAGAGTTCCCTATGGGTTGCTTGGGTGGACAAATACCTTATCAGGGGGCGCCCTTTTTGGCAGATTCAAGTTCCTTTTAATCTTTCATGGACCTGGAGGAAGATTCTCCAAGCCAGGGAATGGTGTAGAGGGGAGTTTAGACCGAGAGTGGGAAATTGAAAGAACACCTTCCTATGGTTTGACTACTGGATGCCCATGGGTTTGCGACCGTCAGACACTCTCTCTCATAGGAATCTCTCTTCCTCCTTGCTTCCGTGGAATGCAAAAGTGGCAGATGTCATTGATAATGGGAGTTGGTCTTTCCCGTAGGTCTCTTTGCTTAATCAACAACTATGGTCCAGAATCAATTTTCAACCCGATATTTCTAGGGAAGATTCAGTGGTTTGGGTCACTAATAGTTCTGGGCAATTTTCCATTTCTTCGGCTTGGGAGCACCTAAGGGCCAGGAAACCAATTAATGATCTCCATCGTCTGTTATGGCATAACATCCACATTCCTAGACACTCCTTCGTGCTATGGCTGGCAGCTCAGGGAAGACTTCGAACAATGGACAAATTGCATTATCTTAATGGCGAGGATACAACCTGTCGGCTCTGCACTCGGGTCCAAGAGACCCATGAACATCTCTTCTTCATGTGCAGATACTCTCTTAAAGTCTGGAAGTACATCCAAGCAAAAGCTCATACTCGTTGGCCAAATTTGACGTGGAATAGCTTAGTGGAGTGGATCTTGTGTAGGTGCCAGGACACTAAATCCACTAACAACAAGATTGGCGCTCTCATTTTCGCAGCCACAATCTATTATATCTGGCAGGAGCGTAACAAGAGGATTTTTCAACAGCTCTCTCAACCGGCAACCACTGTTGGAGAAACCATATTTTAGGTGATAAGATACCAGCTTATGTGCAGCAATGGGATTTCATTGGCATACAAAACTCGGGCTATTCGGAATATCCCTTGGCTTGCCAGGCCTCTTCGCGACACCGGTCAAGATCGATAGCAGAGGGTCTGTTGGTTTCTTGTTGGCTGAGAGGATGATTCTCCTCACAATGCCTGTCTGTTTCGGCCTCCAGGGCCTCTCTTTGTTTAGCGGTTAGCTGTAGGTGGTCGATGAGCGATCGTCATTCTCAATTTAAAGCCTTCGCTTAAATGGTTGTTTAATTTCTTAGTCGTTGGGCCAAATTTGACGTGGAATAACTTAGTGGAGTGGACCTCGCGTAGGTGCCAGGACACTAAATCCACTAACAACAAGATTGGCGCTCTCATTTTCGCAGCCACGGTCTATTATATCTGGCAGGAGCGTAACAAGAGGATTTTTCAACAGCTCTCTCAACCGGCAACCACTGTTGGAGAAGCCATATTTAAGGTGATAAGAGACCAGCTTATGTGCAGCAATGGGATTCCATTGGCAAATGGAACTCGGGCTATTTGGAATATCCCTTGGCTTGCTAGGCCTCTTCGGGACACCGGTCAAGATCGATAGCAGAGGGGCTGTTGGTTTCTTGTTGGCTGAGAGGATGATTCTCCTCACAATGCTTGTCTGTTTCGGCCTCCAGGGCCTCTCTTTGTTTAGCGATTAGCTGTAGGTGGTCAGTAGCAACTGCCATTCTCAATCTAAAGCCTTCGTTTAAATGGTTGTTTAATTTCTCAGCCGTTGGGTTGTTCTTTGGTTAGGGCTTCTTTGGCCTTGTAGTTTTTAGGCACGATGGGCTTCTTTTGGTGGCAGGCCTTAGCCACTACCTGTTTGCCATTTGTTTAATCTGCTTGTACATTCTCCATCTTAATATATTTATCTTCTCCAAAAAAAATCAAAATAATAGAGATCAAATCTAAAAAATTAAAAAAAATGAAAGGTGAAAAAATTAAAATAATAATAATTAACATTTCATAAATTATTTCAAATAAAATAAGTAACAATAAAAAAAAGAGGACCAAATTTGATAGATAAAAAATTTCAGTAAAAAAAATGATAAGAAAAAAGAAAATAGCAATTATAAAAATAAGGACCAAAATTAATATAAAAATTAAATTTTAAGAGATGGAATTGAAAAATAAATATTCAAAACATATTATATATAGCAATAAAAAGTTTGAGGATCAAATTTGATATAATCAGCAAAGAATGACATTTCTAAATTTTTCACAACTTCGAGAAAGTGTTTTCCGCCCAAATTTTCCGGAACACACTTTTCTGAAAACCAAGCCAAATTTTTCTTTGACTGGAAAGTGTTTTTCGTTGACCAACTTTCTGGAAAGCAAAAAAACACAGGAAAGTTTGGAAAGTGATTTCCCGGAAAGTGAATTCCGGGAAACAAATACATCCTTAAGGTTAAATATTATTAAGACCTAATAAAATGATTTGGGAATGAGCCTGGTAATAAGGTCAAATCCTAGTTTTTAAAATACGGGTGGTGGACTCGCAAAACTAGTGAGAAAATAATAGGCATAAACTTATTCAAGATTATATTAATTGAAACTGGTCTAAAAGCCATCACTCACATTTAATGGTTTTATATTAGATCATATCAATTCAACTTAAAAACCCTTAGCCTCACTAAATAAGGATATCCTGAAAAACATGAACACCAAGATAAATTCATAAATATATCAACAAGAACAAGAAACTCAAATTTTAATAACAAGTTAATACTTACAAATAATATTTATAATCAAAACATGTTGTGGGGTTTTGTAATAAAATACAATTATAAATATAAAAAATTATCACAATAAATGATTTCACTTTTAAAAAACAACTAAATAAAAAACAAAATAGGAAGGGTATTGTTAAGGCACTCTCGAACCTTTTATATATATGTGTATGTGTACAAAATCTTATTATTTATAAAATAAAGAGTCATGCATTAACTATTTATATTCCATGTTATGCAACCTTTAGGATATGCTCAATAACTTTTTTCATATATATATTGGATTGATTTTACATATAAATTCAACCAATACACAAAAAATATTACAATGAAGAATTATATATAATAAATATAAAGTTACATGTTCCGTGGTCCCATTATTCCTTTGATCAAAGTTAGGATAATTTATGGTGATGAATTACCCTTTTGTTGATTTTTGGTTAATAAAATGAATAAATATGCAACCAGAATTGAAAGAAAAAACTCTACAGAGTAAAGATTTTAAAAAAAATAATATGTGCATATTATAAAATTCAAGTATTAATAGCTTGCTTTTTAGTCAACTTTATGCCCGGTCAAAATTCATTTTATCTTAAGTTGATCCATGAATAACAAAACACTTAATGCATAACCAAAATTCAAATAAAAAAATCAGCAATTATAATTTTTGTTATCTTTTAAAAATACTTTTCACATAATAAAGTCATGCATCAAGTAATTTTATTATTTACTTGATGTATTATCCTCTTTTTTTTTTGGTTAATAAAATGAATAAATATGCAACCATAATTCAAAGAAAAAACTCTACAGAGTAAGGATTTAAAAAAAAAAAATATATGCATGTTATAAATTCAAGTATTAATAGTTTGTTTTTTTAGTCAACTTTTTGTTTAGTCAAAATTCATTCTATCTCAAGTTGATCCATGAATAACAAAACACTTAATGCATAACCAAAATTCAAATAAAAAAAATCAGCAATTATATTTTTTTATCTTTTAAAAATACTTTTCATATAATAAAGTCATGCATCAAGTAATTTTATTATTTTGCCAATCAACTTTTAAGGATGATGTCTACTCACATTTCAATTATCCTAGGTTGGTTAGTGGATAATAAAACCCCAAGTACATAACCAAAATTTGAAGGGAAGAAATGATTTGAAAACATTTTGCACACAATCAAATCACAATTAACTTATTATTATTTTATAACTTTTAAGCATAATACCCATTTAACGTTCATCTATCAGAGGTTGATGCATGTATATTAAAACCCTAAATACATAACAAAATTGTGTATTAAAACTTTGAGCATGAAATATAACAAATTCAAAACAACATCAATATAAAAAAAAAAAGTTAAAATCAACATCACCATGTAAATAATATATATAAAAATAACATTGCAAATCAAACATGATATAAAATTAAAAAAAAAGAATAACATAAACACACATCAAATCTTCACACCAAGACCAAACCATTACACCTCAAATAAAATCCTCCTAGCCCAATCATAGGGTATTGATCCCAATCTTTTCCATCATAAAAATATATATTGATATTATACCCACAAGTTATCCGCACAATGATGTAGACCTCAATACCTTAAATATTCATATCTATCTACATTTAATTAAAAACATCTATAATAATCATTATTTTTTCATAAAAATCCAATAATTCATTAAAAATGTTTGAAAAACTATTTCTAGTTCAAATTTGACCTTACAAAGTGTTAGCTGAAATCAACCAAAAATAATTGGATCAATCATGGTAGTAGTGACACTTTATTGTCACATTTTATGCAGGGAAGAAAATTTGGCAACGATAGCATGCGATGTTTATGCTCTATGTTTTACTTGTAAAAAAAACAAAACAAAAATGACCCTCTATATTAAGTGATGGTTTGAGTGTTTTTACCTGGAATTTAAGCTAATTTTTACAATGATTGTTAATGTGTTTTGAATGAGATTCTTATGGGGTTTCAGGGTGGATTTATACTAGTTTTCCTATGAGAAGAGGTTCTGATAATATCAATTTTATGTTTGATATTTTTTAAGGAAAAACTAGTCTAGTCAAGGCAATGGTTTAGGAAGATATTGTTGGTTTGGTTAGGTTACAAGTTTGGTCGTGCTAGCCATGGTAGTTAAAATCGTGAGTCAACTCGCAAACTTGTATGAGTTTGCGAGTTGGCTTAGCAAACCTGGTTGGACCGGTAGAAAAATCGAAACCGGTCAAACTTGGTCATACCCGGTCAAAATCGGGTTGACTCGTAAAATCGGACCGGATCCGGTGTTTTTATTATTTAAACACCAAATCTTGCATTGATTTATTTAATCACCTCTTATATTTATACACAAAAATTTATCTTCTTATTTCTCATCCGATGTGGGACAATTAAAGAAGGAAACATTAAAAGGAGAGTGGAGACTCTCATCTGGATAGGGAGAGTCTAGAGACGGGGTATTTAAAAGGAGAGGAATTGCGAAAACATTGTCTTTGTCCAATGTGGGACAAATATTTGTCCCACATTGGACAATTACAATGTTTTCACAATGGAGAGGAATTGCGACTCAATTCCCACTCAATCCGATTTCGACCATTATAAGGAGAGTATATAATGAGAAAAACGACTCAATTGCTTTCCTAAAACCACTCAATCCGACAAATACAAATAAGGAGAGGATTATTTGTCCAACATTTTGCTTGGACAAATATATATACATAATTTTTTTAATATATATATTAAAAAAATTATAAAAAATATATATTATAAAAAAATAAAATTGTTGTGTTGATTTTATAAAAAAATAAAAATTATATATATATATATATATATATATATATCATGGAATCACTCTTGAAAATCAGTAATATTGATTTTAAAATTTATACTTAATTTTTCTATTTTTACTTTAAATTAAAAATTAATGTTTTACATCATTTTCATATTCCGATGTCAAAATAATTTGTTGGAGTTAGAGCTAGTACTAGTAATATAGTAATATTGATGTTGACTGTTGATACCAGTATTAGTAATTTAGTACTGATAATCCTTTCAATAATAATACTTTTGATAAATGTATTAAAAATAACGAGGAAAATGACGAACATGAGACTGATTTTAATTTATATAGCATATCATTAAAATATTTATTTTAAATATGTTTGTTTTTACCTAATGAAATTCTATGGACATAATTATTTTGTAATGTGTTTTGAAGTTATTTTACATCATGTATGAACCTAAACTAATTAAGTTTTATGTCTATAATTATGCTATTTTGTATTCAGAAATATTTTACATACGATTTTACAATTTTTCTTCTCACACGATTTTAGCTGTGATTTTACGGTTTTTGTACGGACAAATTCGAGTACGATCTTACGATTTTACGATCCGATCTTTCGGAGCCCTTTCCGATTCGTGTCAAAATCTCGATTTTGACTACCTTGGTGCTAGCTGGGTCAAGAAAAGTATGGTGTTATAAGAGTGTTTGTTTTGGTTTAAAATAGTGGTGTAATGATGATTGTTTAATCAATATACAAAGTTTTGAATTAATGATTGTTTTTAAAAAATAAAAAATGATCACCATATTTGATGGTTAGGAATGAAAACACTAAATAAATGTTTATCACTCCATTTTCTCTAGTTTTTTCTTTCATTTTTTCCGTACATCTCCCTTTTTTATACTACCATATATTCCTTCTCTTATTCCACATTTTCTCTTATCTCACCACCTCATGAAACCTTCCAACTTTATTTTTTATTTATTTTATCACTTTATTTTTTTTTCAACTTCATCTCTTATCCTTTATTTGTTATGGCAGATGATTTGAAATGTTCATATAGTCCCCCACCCTTCATTATGCTGACTAATTTTTTTTATTTTTAGATTTTTTCTTTGATATTTTTTAACACTTTGATTTGTGAAATTTATTGACAAGAAAATAGTAAATAAAAAGGTTTAAAATATTAAAAATAGATGAAAATCGACCAAATAACATCAAAAATATATTGGTATTTCTTTTTCTAGATATGGTTGAAGTGGGATGTTGAAATCAAGTTATAATATTTGTTTTATATTTTTTACAATAACTTGTCATAGAACTGATGATCTTTAATGAATTAAAATGTAAGATTTGAAGAAAATAAATTGTCATCGGATAAATATTTTTTTAAATAAAATAACATTTGAAAAATAATTGTCACTAGATTGATAAGCTTCGCAGAAATATCATATAAAAGAAAAATATGTTGTTTGAATGAAAATTGTTAATGGACTGATGGGCTTCCTGAATTTTAAGATGTTGTATTAACTCTACTAATATTTCTCAAATCGGTCATCGAATTTGGTTTTTTAGCTCATAATTTACACAATAAATACACAATAAATAGATAAAAGCCACTGAATTTAAGATAAAACAATATAATTGAATCAAATGGTTATAATAAATTGATGAAAAAGATAAAAATAATTCGACGCGGTCATCAGATAGGAGCGAAAGACTAAAAGGTTTTGTTCTAATCACAGCGATTATCAGTTGAACTATGCTTATAATCATCATTTGACCCAATTATTTCAATCTAAAACGGATCTACGCGAAAAACAGTAAACAAATTGAGGGAGCAAATCATATAGCAACAGGGCCTCAGAAGGAAGGCAGTAGTGGTAGGTTGGTAATCACAGGTTCATCATGAGTGACAAATATACCAGTTCTTTCATCAATGGCAACTGCATCAAAAAGAAAACAAAAAACAGACACCCAAAAAACCTAGCTTAAAGCAGAAACGGGCAAGAAACTCCTGAAAGACTCGGCCTCATAGAGAAGATTAGATTGATCAACACATGTAGTTTCAGACATATGCTTGTCTTTAAAATTTTGTTTAATCATCGGCCAGACAGAAAATAAGACGAAGAAAAAGGGGCTCGGAATATGGTTATGGTCGTCAAGGCCTTTAAAGAGCCATTACGACGAACGAGACCTTTCACGAAGAAATCATCACTGCCCCACAATCATTTTAAGCTGGAAGAAAAGCATGGAGAGATGAGAAACCACCAAATATGCAGAAACAGGATACCTTGGAGGCTCCTTGTAAAGAGGCAAGAAGGCGAACTAGGGTTCTGTGGTTTTATAGCGGCTGTGGAAAACAGAAGAACGACCGGGCGTTTTAGGTTTATTCTTCTTTGAGCAAGTCAGGGCCGAAGGGCTAAGCCACGCGAAATAATCGGAAGCCGAGCCTGGTGAAGTCTTACGTTGGGCTGGGTGGAAGTGTGAACACTGAGCAGGCCCAAATTGCTTAGCAACTCTATATTGGCATCTGCTATAGTGGGCTAAGCTTATTAGAAATTCGCTGCCCCATTGAGACTCCATTCGGCTCGGCTGGCGTATTGTTCGACCATCAGCTCTCAAGTGGTAAATGCAGCCTTTAGATCAGCTTGCAGCTATAATCATGGCCGTTTATCTCACTAATAGCTTGCCACCCTCATTATCAAGAACCCAGCTAGAGAGTTGGTGTATTGATGTTGGTTGAGTTGGTTGCCAGATGATTTGTTGAGGGGTCTGTTTTAGCTGTGATTTCTGCTGCTTCCTCCTTGGTTGACTTGGGTCCCTGATTGGTTGTTCTTATGTGTTGGATTCTTTGCTTCTGCTGCTGGGTTCTAGTTATGTTCTCCTTGGGTGCTGCTTCTCCTTCTCGGAGTTGCTTTTTGTTCCGTGTGTTCTCTCTCATTTAGTTGTTAAATTTATTTTCATCTTATTTTGTTTCTAGCTTGCTAATGTTATAACTGGGTTGTGAGCAGATATATTTTCCTTCTAGGCCCAGTTTTTGACCTTAGATATGTTAATACATACTTACATTAGATATAAAAAAAAAAGAACCCAGCTAGAGATGGAAAACGTTCTCTCCGAGCGTAGTGGATGACTTGCTATTGGGCGCTGTAAATTCTTTTGTAGCACTCTTTCCCTTAAAATATAAGATAGAGTGCGGGTTTCGTATTATAAGTTTATGGTGCAAAATATTTTTCATTTAAAAATAATAGTAAGAAATTATTTTGGATTTTTACAAGTAAAACGATGTTCTTGCCGGAATTATATTCCAGGAGCCGTACCGTTAGTACCTTGATATTCTTGAATCGTGGCTTGAATACAAACTGCACGTTGAACATTGACAGATGCATGGAACCTCAAATAACACCTCTTTTCTACTGGGAAAACTTTCATCTGTTAAAACACAAACCAAAAGTCTAGAGAAGCACATGCTCCAGCACGGATTAACCAAAAAACATTCTATTACGAGGAAAAAAGAGAACTCAAAGCCAACAACGCCTATCTGCCAGTATAATCCACACTATTCCAACCAAGCGCTTAATGTACATTCTAAATGAAAAAAGAAGAAGAAAAAACAGCTACACAAGCCACCAGCATCTGACAACCACAATGTTTTTTGATCTGACCGCGTATCTAGCACTATCAGCACAAAGCTGATTGAGTGGCCGGCCACTCTGATGACTCGTTTTGAAACCAATTGAAGTAATAAACAATCCATCTACAACTATTTTCTTCAACCTCAGCTCCTTTCAGATCTACTTCTATCCACTGAAATGCTTGAATCGAGTGTTGAGAGGACCTGGGGCATCGACATCCCACCAGAGACAACAATTTCTGCAATTGGAAAATGAATCAGACTACATTGCAAACCTAATTTTGATCAAGAAATGGGATTGGGGTGCCGGGGGGGCTGGGAGGGTGGAATAGACCCCCTTTCGATTCTCATTTTCTGGCAGGGAGGAAAAAAAAACATACTGGACACCCATCTTTCACAAAGGACCCCATATCTTAAGAGTGAATAAACTCTTGAGCCTAAAATGTTTGTTCCATGAGATAACAAGCAATATTGTATTTCTAGTACCCTGAATAAAGACAGCTTATAAGAGATGTCTTGTTGCCCCACAGGAATGTCTCACCAAAAATAAAATATTTGATAAACTAAAGTCAAGCTATTTGACTCCCTTACCGATTCCTTCTCGGACTGACAGATTGGGTCTGATAACATCTTTGGTATTGACCAGGAATACATCACCAATGTACAGATGATTCGTGGGAACATAGACACAGCATAGCTCTTCATCTCCAGAGTAGTTCTGCATTTAAAACTTGAAAAATATAAGAATTTGAATGTAAATGATATTTGATGTTGTGCTGAGCATTTATTATTTACCAGTATCACAATATTAACTCAATGTTTTTAATTAAGGGTAACACACCCGATTTCAGATATGGATATGATATATAAGTTTCAATTGGATCAGACCCTCAAAATCCCAGATTGCAATATCCTAGCATCTAATAATCAATTAGGATTGTTGTAGACCAGGTCCCAAAATTTGAGAAATTCAAACTTCAGGAATCTTTTAGAGATTCAGCATGTCTTCTAACATGGGACAGCAGCAAAGGAAGAAAATCTAAATCAAAGCAAAATACCAAAATAGTTTGGGTTAGACAGCAGCAACTAATTAATGACAGAAAAAGTGTATGTTGATGTCCCTGGGGTTTGCAGTTGTCAGATATTTTTCAGAGCTGGCCTGAAAATCTTTAGAATTATGTGTGCATGTGCAGTGTGGGTGGGAGGGGGTGATCGCTAACAGTTTCTACAGTAGCGTTACTACACCAAAGACATGCATGCACCTATGTTTCTCGACAAAGTGAGGGGCAACTATTACTCTCCAAGTAAGGAGTTCAACCATATCTCAATTCATGAATTGGAGTATTGCAACCAAAATTGTATATCTTCGCATCCCAAATCAGTATCTGAGACTCATAGTTAATAGTAGGGTGATTGCTAATAATTTCCAAGTCTCCAAAGTAGTATTACTGCACTAAAGACATGCATGCACAAGTGTTTCTCAGCAGTTAGGGATATCTATTACTCTCCAGTCTCCAAGCAAGAAGTTCACCTTTG
Organism: Salix exigua; assembly: GCA_032356905.1. Taxonomy (NCBI): domain Eukaryota; kingdom Viridiplantae; phylum Streptophyta; class Magnoliopsida; order Malpighiales; family Salicaceae; genus Salix; species Salix exigua. The sequence goes on from CM063605.1 coordinate 8,433,789, forward strand.
CCATATCTTAAGTCATGAATTAGAGTATTGTAACCAAAATTGCATATCTTAATTCACGAATTGAACTATTGTGACCATAATTGTAAATGTTTTCATCCCTGATCAGAATCCAGGACTCGTTAACATGTCTGATAAGAGACAGAAGACATGCAATTCACATAATCCTACGGTGAATATTACACATCAGAAAACCACTTTGCACACCTGGAGGGTCACAGTTGAAGTAATGAACCCAAAAGCATATTCACCAATACGTGGATGTCTTATGATGGCCACTTCCTTGAAAGCCTGAGTGTTTTGGTCTGAAACACAAAAGAAACATGATGTAAATGGCATGGAAGCTGCTTATACTCATCCAGTGAAAACATGAGGATTAAGCTGAACACAGACCTGGGGATATGGCAGCACTAATTTGCTTGGAAGCATTATAAATATGGCGAACAAATGGCATCCTTTTGATAAACCACTCTCCAAGGCTCAGGACGGATGCTCCCAACCAAGATGACATGAATACCCCAACCAAGAAAATGAAAGTCAGGGAGGTTATAAATCCAAGACCTAGCAAAGAACAGAAGAAGGCAAACCAAATGATCAGTAAGAATACGATCTGCCTTATAATATTCATTTATCCTCAGAGAGGAAAAGGCTTATGGTGCTAAACACAAACTTGCTCACCAAAGATATCAATTCCAAGTTGGGCATAAATCGGAGAGAAGAATCCATCCACGAAGTGAATAAACCACCAAGTTATGTAGAAGGTGATAGCAATGGGAAACAGGATGACACTGCAAAACAGCTAAGTGTGAGCAACATCAATAATAGATGGAGCACAACATAAAAAACAAAATATAAATTCAAAAATCATCAAACACACATCTTTTCGCTTGGATGTATTGTTCAAGAGCATGCAAAAGAAAAAAAAAACTAAACAGACATGAAATCTTATCAATGAAGTTAGGTTCATCCAGTACAACTGCAGTCCATGATATTTGTTCTTCTGTACATTTGGCAGAAAAACTATGTCCAATCACATAAAAGAGGCCAGTTGTTCCTTCACAATCTACAGGAAGAGCAGCTTAATATGAAAGTATCTTGCAAAATTTATGAACTTTAATGGCCAGTGGCATCTGTGTAGTAAAAAGCATATAATCCTTAAATGGTGAGCGGGCATCCAATCTATTTACAAGGTAAAAAGCACAATCCTTGCGCACCCAGCAAAACAGGGAAAACAACCATTATCTTGCAAAATTTCTACTTCTACACAATCATTAATGGTGAGTGGCATCTGAAGTACCTGGCAAGTTCTAGCAACTGCCCAAAAAACAACACGAAATCGATATCAGCACAAAATTTTGAAAGCAAATCACTACAATATTTAGTTGCATCTGACTTGTTTCAAAAAGATAGATCAACAGGAGTAACTAGGCTATCTCTAAACAGCGAACGGACCACATCACACATATGATGGAACAAAGCACACTCAAGTTGCTTATGTACAACTGGTATAGCAGTCACCACACATTTTCCTCCTATTCAGAATGAGATACAGGATTGTATAAGAGTCCAAAACCCCCATTCATCAGAAAAGAAATACATAACAGAGAGGCACCATAGGGTGATCTCAATGAGCTCAACCAACTTATTCATTAGGTTCCTTCCAAATTACATATTGACATGACCTATTTGGATGGAAGGGATATAAATGAAAGGTCTACAAAATTTGCAAAATTCATAGAGTAATCCTACAAAGATCAGACAAAAATACGCACTTAGACAGATAAAAGTCTTCCTAAGGGTGTGGTGAAGACCATCTTGCATTTCTTATTTTTCACAAAACAGTGTCAATACATGTAAAAACTAGCATTTTATTCCAAAATGTTTCTCTGCCTAACATGACTTATTATTTCCGAGTCCACATGATTTTCTGGGAGTGTTGGCTGTGGGTTTAGATAAAGATGCATCAAAATAAGAAAGGGCTACACATACTGAGCTTTTTTAGGGAGGTTCAAATCTCAACTACATGTCATCCGTGAAACATGAGCCTCTCAATTCCTTTTCTAAGTCAATGCTGCTCATCACTGAATTATATTCAAGCCCTGACCTGTCTTATTGGTGGAAGGCTGGAAGCTGCCTTACTCTCACCAAAAATACTTCCTCATTACTCAGTAAAGGAAGAACCGTTGGGATCCTTTTACAGACATGGATTCTCTCTCACACCATGACTTCGCACAATCAAACTAAGAACTACACCACCTAAACCACCTCATCGCACACCCAAGTGTAGGCTCTTGTTTGTCATGAAGAGGTAAGAAAAGCTCTTACACCAAAACAAAACTAGGACTCAAGGAGAGTTGAAAACATAAATTAAAATCAATAAAGTCCTTTCAAATGATTAACTGTAATGATTATATATGTATATAAGAAACATCCTGGACGTATCCTTGTTCATGAATGTATATTATATGATTGTGGAAAGATGCAGCATTTATTCATGAAATCAAGGAAATAAAGGAGATGGAAAAAAGAGTAGCGCACCATCCTGTCATGAATTTCTTTGAAGCCCAGCTCCTAACGAATTTGTAAAACGTCTACACAGACAAAAGACATAGAGAAGATGTCAGATGAAAAGTTCTTTAAAAAACAATCATAAACGGGCATGTGAAAGACATGAAATAATCCTCAAATATGCAAAACTATATAATGACTACTTTAATTTGGAACGTGGTAATGTCTTAGTTACCCCAAGCATTTCCTAACCGAGAAAAAAAAATTCAAACAAATACAACAGTGAAAAATCAACACCATAATTTTTTCTTCTTCTCAATTAATCATAATATCATATTCAGTGCCCAATACTTAATAATTGAAAACTTAATTCCTCAACTATAAAATCAAATCGAGCTGGAAAATGAAGCGTTAAATTGAATTGTTAAGCGTAAACTAAACTCATAATTAGCAGAATTGAAGTTTCAATTGCAATCGTTATTTTTCTAAATAAAGAAAAAAAAAAGCCCTAGAAGGCAAAAGGAGAAAGGAAATTAGTTAAACCTCGCGTCCTGAGTGATGCGATGAGGAGGCGGAGGAGGAGGAGGAAGGTTTGGAAGCGATATCAAGGTCGGGGGAGTCAGCGACGGGTATTAGAAGCTCTCGATCTCTCTCCCGGTCTCTACTGGCCATGACGATCTCCGATTTCTCATCCCCCATCAAAAAAATCTGAAGGAAAAAGACTTGCCGGTTTCTTCTTCGTCTACCGACAGATCAAAATAAGTATCTATTCTATAGTCTCTGGATTTATTTCATTTCATTTTTGCTGTTGAAAAGAGAGGAAAGTCTTTTGTTTTGAATTCAAAAACGAGTAACTACTCCGACTACCAGTAGCAGCGCGACCATATTAAAATAAATTTTAAAATTTATTTTTTATATTAACACATTAAAATAATTAAATACAAAATTAATTAATTAACGGGAATAGAAACAGAAAAGAAACACAGCAATAAACAGATGGAACTGTGAGAAATACCGGCTGTTTTCTGTTAGTATTTTTATTTTGTTTCTTGTTTACTAGTGCTTTTATGAGCTGTCACCTATGATGATTGCGTGACAGCGCTTTCCTCCTCTTTGGCAAATACATGTGTAATTAATTAATTAATTATTATTATTTTCTCACAGAGTTTGAGCTAAAAAATAAAATAGTTTTTTAGTTCTGTAAATACACTAGACAATTACACAGGAGGAAGCTTCTCTTACTTTATTGCTGATTTTTTTTTTTGTTTTTACACTTTTTTTATAAGACTTTTTCAAGAGGGTTGAATTCCAACATCATGTGCAAAAAGGGATGTTGACATTTCGGAGATTTCTAGGCTTATTCTTTCTCTATGCTAATGGCGCAGGATCTCACTTGGTCAAAAAACCAATAATTTTTTATATTAAAAATGTTTTAAAAAATGAATTTTATATTAATTAAATGTTCATGATTTTTTTTTAATTTTAAACACATAAAAATTGAAAAATATTTCTTAACATTTCCATGAAAACATGGAATATTACCCGGGAAACATAAGAAAATTTAATGATAATCAAATTATAATGTTAATTTAATAATAAGTAGATTATGTTCATCAGACAACATGTCACGTGCTTACCTAGATCCCAACCATCTTATAAGTGATCGAAAATCAAGGTTGAGTTTTTTGGATAAAAATTCTAATTTTTAATAAATTCTTATCCAAAAAATCTAATGAACATATTTATTTCAAACTTAAATAATAAGATTCTCAACTCAAAACACCTTTAAATTGGTCCAAAAATAAAAATCAAACCAATTTTTTTTCTTGTTCCATATCTATTTTTTAATAGAAAATTAAAGGGTTAAAATCATCATGGAACCCAAGCTCTTAAGTGCACTAATGTTAAAAGCCAAGAAAAACTTGTATTATTTCAATTGACGAACTCAAGCTTTATAACAGTCTTTACATAACAGAAAACCAAGAAAATAGCAAAGCCACTGAAGACGTGGTCAATTTGTTAAAACAAAATCAAATCTCGACTGGAGTCCTAGACAGTAGGACATTATTAATTGAAAATATAAAAACTAAATCAAACTGGACTTAGTCAATGTAAAAATCCCAACAAACTCTCCCTTAAACTGACTTGTAATTTTCAGTCAGTTTACGTTTGGTGTCATGCAAACTCCAAGTTGTTCTCTCAGCCTTGTGAAAACCTCCGGTGTTAAAGGCTTAGTCATAATGTCTGCTAGCTGATCCTTTGAACCGCAATACTCTAACTTCACAATTCCATCCATTGTTAGATTACAAAGAAAATGAAATTTAACATCAATGTGCTTGCTTTTTCCGTGCATAACATGGTTTTTGGACAGCTTAATAGTAGAACTATTATCACAAAATATATCAGTGCATTTACTCTGTTCAAGGCCAAGCTTTTCAAGAATCCTACACATCCATATACTTTGACATGCGCAAGCGACAACAACTATGAATTTAGCTTCAGTAGTAGAAAGAGTGACTACTGGTTGTTTCTTTGAAGACCATGCCACAACACTTGAATTAAGGAAAAAAGCGTAACCTGATGTGCTCTTTCTATCTTCAATATCTCTTGCATAGTCGCTGTCCGAATAGGCTGCCAATTTCTCTTCTACACCTCTTTTGTAAAAGATTCCTAATCCAGTTGTCCCTTTTACGTAACAGAGAACTCTCTTTATAGCTTGTGATGTAACTCTGTTGGCCTTTCCATGAATCTGCTGATCGAGCTTACCACAAAACCTAAATCTGGGCTGGTGGTAGTCAAGTACATGAGGCTCCCCACCATTTGTTTGTATAATGTTGCATCCACACTTACCCCACCTTCATCTTTTACTAGTTTTACACCTTGTATAATTGGATTTTTGAAGGATTGTAGTTGCTCATGCCAAATCTTTCAAGCACATCATTAGCATATTTCCTTTGATGAATGAAGATCCCTTCACTAAGTTGCATAACTTCTACACCAAGGAAATACTTCATTCTTCCAAGATCTGACATGTTAAACTTTTGTTTCACAGAGCTCTTGAAATTCTTAAGCATTGCACTATTATTTTCTGTAAAAATAAGATCATCAACATATACACTTATAAAAAGACATTACCCTTCCACTTTTTTTGTAAACAATGTATGTTCACTGGGACATCTTTCAAAACCTTCCTGAATGAAATGTGACTCAAGTTTGTTATACCATGCTCGTGGAGGTTGCTTAAGGCCGTATAGAGTTTTCTTCAGTCTATACACCTTGTCTTCTGCTCCCTTTATTTCGTAGCCTTGTGGTTGCTCAATAAACACCACCTCATTCAACTCTCCATACAAGAAAGTGCTTTTCACATCAAGTTGATGCACATCCCAAACTCTGCAAGCAACAAGAGTTAGAATCATTCGAATGGTATCCTATTGAGCTACTGGTGCAAAGACTTCAGTATAATCAATTCTAAATTTCTGAGCGAAACCTTTTGCAACAAGTCTTGCTTGGAGTTTGTCAACGTTTCCATTCTCATTTAACTTAGTCTTAAAAATCCATTTTACTCCAATTGGTTTGACTCCACTTGGCAGCGTTGTTAACTCCCATGTCCCATTCTTCTCAATGGTTGAATTTCTAAATCCATCGTCGCTCTCCACTTCTGACTTTGGGTAGCTTATTCCCAAGATATTGGGTCATTAGAGACTATAAAAAACATCAGATTAGCATCTTCATTTACATCAGATAGATCTTCACAACTTTCATAATCATGCAAGTAAGCATAATCTTGTAAGTAGGCTGGTTTTCGTCTAACTCTCCCTTAGGCAAAACTAGAGATGTTTTGCACATAACTGGATACTATAACTGGATTTCACATGATTTTGCTTGATGATGGAATAGAACCAGCAGTACTGCTATCACCCTGTTGCGTTGATGAACTTAAGCTAGTAGTACTGTCATCATATGGTTGTGTTGCTTCTAAGATGTTGTTTGATGATGAGTCTGAATTTGAAACTCCATGTTCAACCTGTTGTGCTCCTTCTGGATCACTATCCTCATCCTGCTGTTGTTCTTCTTCCTTTGTAAATTCTGGGTGTAAATTATCGTCATCTTCCCAATCAAGATTTTGACTTCTAATTTCTTCTGCACCCCAATCCCACCTTTTGTCTTCTTCAAACACCACATCGCAGCTCACAATGATTTTGTTGGATACCGGATCATACATGTAGTATGCTTTTGATTCTTGACTCAGACCCAATAAAACACATTTGACACTTTTATCATCAAGCTTCTGTCTATTTTTGTCAGGAATGTGAACATGCCCAATGCAACCAAATACTTTGAAATGCTCCACTGAAGGTTTAAGCCCAGACCAAGCTTCCTCTGGTGTCTTGTCTTGTACAACAAAAGTTGGACATCGATTGAGTAGATGAACAACCCAATTGGCAGCTTCTAGCCAAAATTATTTTGGTACAAGCTTTTTGGTTGACATACACCTTACAATGTTCATAATTGTTCGATTCTTTCGCTCAGCAACCCCATTTTGTTATGGGGTATAAGCTGCTATGAGTTGTCTCACAATACCATTAGAACCACAATACTCATTAAAATCTGATGAAGTAAACTCACCACCTCGATCAGATCGAAGACAACATATAACACTACCAAATTCTTTTTCTAAGACACATTTGAATTTTTTAAACATCACAAGTGTTTCTGATTTAAGATTCAACAAATAGATCCATAACTTTATGTTGTAATCATCTGTAAATGTAAGTATATACCTCTTATAGCTATGTGATTCAGGTGTAATGGGACCATAAATATCGGCATGGATGAGTTGTAGCTGCTGTGTAGCCCTCCATACACTTTTTCTAAAAGTGCTCTCTCGATGTTGCTTTCCTGTCATACATATTTCACAAACAGTAGAAGACTCATTGAGTTGAGACATACCCTTCACCATCTTTCTCCAAGATAGGGTACTCAATCCCTTGAAATGTAAGTGCCCATATCTACGATGCCACAAGTCAGTTGTGTCTGCAGATGTGATCTTGAAGCATGTAGGGATAAAGGCTTGAGCTTGCATCTGTGTTTTTTTCCAGCTAGAAGGATAAACATTCGATTTGCAGACATTTGAGTATGCATAATCATCCCTTGTTCGTGATGATAAATTTTGCATTCTCCATGTTGTATGAGAATTGCTAGATTGTGTTCTTGTAACTGGCCAATACTGAGGAAATTATTTTTGAGCTCTGGTAAGTAAAATACATCAATGATCATCTGACTTGCACCATTAATTTGAAGTTTGATGTTTCTTTTCCCCAATACAACCATTTTGGTGTCATTGCTGAGTTTTACAACCTGCCGAAATGATTCATCTAAATGATAGAACCATTGCTTATCACCAGTCATGTGATTGCTGCAGCCGGAGTCAAGGAACCACATTTTTTCTTTCAAACTGGGAAATTCTGTGTGTGCCATTAACAGAAACTTGTCATCTGTATACATTTCAGTATTGTATCCTGTGTGACCATTAGCAATAAATCTTCGTCTTCATGGTTTTCATCATACTGATCTCCATCTGCAAACAATTCAGTGTTAAATTCTGTTTGAACCATTAGCAATAACTCTTTATCTTCATGGTTTTCAGCATAATGATCTCCATCTGCATATAGTTCAGTGTTGAATTTTGTTTGAACCATTAGCAATAACTCTTCATCTTCATGGATTTCAGCATAATGAACTCCTTTTTCCCAGCTAGGACACTCATATTGAAAATGTCCTAACTTGTGGCATTTGTAGCAACTCCACCAGTGCTTTATTAAATCCATGTCTGCCTTTGCCAGTTCCACTACCTCTACCACTTCCACAACCACGAAAGATACTACGACCACCTCTACTTCGTCCTCCTCCTTCATAAGAAACATTCAAAAGTTATTCATCATGTTGATGATGACAGTGCATCCTTTGTTCGTGAGCAAGTAGGTTGCTTTGAAGTTCATCAATGGTTAGTTGGCTCAAATCATTAGACTCCTCTACTGAACAAACCACATAGTCAAATTTGGAAGTCAGTGATCTTAAAATTTTCCACGACCTGCTTCATTGTTTCACCATGAACTGTCATTTTGTTTACAATGGTCAATGTGCGACCAAAGTATTCATCCACTTTCTCCCCTTCCTTCATCTGCAATACTTCAAACTCTCTCTATAAGGCTTGTAGTTGAGCCTTGATGTTTCTGTCGCATAGAATCCCATATGCTTTTAGCACTGCTTTTATCAAGGATTTTCTCCATGATAGTGCGATCAATGGCCTAAAAGAGATAGTTTTTCACCTTTAAATCTATGAGTTTGAGTTGTTTGTGTGCCTCAGTAAGCACGGTACCATCCTATACATCTGAGGGAACTCCTGTTTTGATCAAATCCCAGTACTCTTTAGAACGAAGGAGATTGTCCATGCGCATAGCCCAATGATCATAATAACCATCAAACTGGGGAATGGCTGCTTGAACATATTTCTCAGTGGCCATCTCAAATGTCTTTCTATCTTAGTCTGGTGTAAGTCTCACCAAGTATTTTAACTCCTGCTCACACTAAGTGTTTCACTCCTGCTCTCACCAAATGTTTCACTATTGCACTCTTTTTTTTTCACACTCTATGTTTCACTCTGCTCTCAGGTTAGGAATTGCAATTCCAACCTATAAGGAACGCTCTCAATCAGGCCTCTAAATGTTGAGGCTTTGATACCAAATGTGAATTTCGTAAAGCTCTTAACTGCACTGATTGTTAAAAGCCAAGGAAAACTTATATTATTTCAATTGACGAACTCAGGCTTTATAACAGCTTTTACATAATAGAACACCAAGAAAATAGCAAAGCCATTGAAGACGTGGTCAATTTGTTAAAATAGAATCAAATATCAACTGGAGTCCTAGACAGTAGGACATTATTAACTGGAAACATAAAGACTAAATCAAACTGGACGTAGTCAATGTAAAAATCCCAACCTTTTGTTGAATCGAGTCCATTGAAATCAAAATTTATCTTTTTCATCATCAATATATGGCCAACTAGTTGTTTTCTCTTTTCTTTGCAATTATTCTATGAATCTCTCTTGTTTGTCAAGCTCATGAATAGAAAAATAGATAAAATAAATTTTTAAATCAAAACAAGACTCTCAAATTCTATAGGACTATAAAAAAATATAGTTGATGAACAAAAAAACACTTTATTATGTGAACTCTAGATTGGTCAAAAGTTTTTCTTTATTTTACACTTTGTAATTTTTTGTTGAGTGTGGTCATTCTGAAAAAGTTTAAGAAACTACTAATAAAAACCATATTTTTTATAAAAAAATACTGTTTAAGAGTGAAATTAAAAAAAAAACTTAAGAGTATTAAGGATTGATAAAGTGAAATACCAATTTGTTTTTGTTTACTTTGTGATGTAATTTAATTATGATGATTATAATTTAATATGAAATCATACATAAATGCGAAAAAAGAGGGAGAGAGGACTGAAAGCTTTAATTTATGGTGTTGATCATTAAAGAAAATATGAGGGTTTTTTAGCCCATTAGTAAAACCACCTTAAGCCCTGTTTGAGATTGCAATTGAATTGATTTTTCATCAATTTTTTATTTTGTTTTGGTTTGAATGTAATATATTATGAGTATTTTTGCATTGTTTTGATGTGAAAATGTCAAAAATAAACAGACCCTAAGAGTTTGAGTTTGTCTAATATCTTACTATTTCACTGGTGATAACTTTTCAACTTAAGACTTCTTTTATAAAGGTATTTCAAAGTTTGATGAAAGTTTATTCACAAACACCAATTTACAAATTATACTATGTTGTGAGTCATATTATTTTTTTAATATAAAAAATGTTTAGGTTTTAAGGAATTTTATAGCACTATTATTAAATATGACTTAGCTAATTAATCTTGAAACCTTTAAATCTATTTTTTTTTGTTTAGACCGAGATTCAAATTAAACTATATGAAGCTGTTTCGACATGACCTAGTCAACTTAACGGATCCAAAGATAACCAAATGATTGATAAAAATATGATTTAGTTTTTTTACAAATTCAAGATAATATATATATATATTTTTAATATTGAGACAATGACAAATTAGATTAATTGTGGTTTCATGACTTAACTTGTCAAAGCGACAAAGAGCTTTTTTGGGTTTAATAACTCTGTATTTTAAAGCTATTTTTTCTCTAACATAACTCCATGGACTTGGGAGGTCCAAAATCTACCCAAATACCAATAAAAATATGGATTAACTCTAAGAGAATTTCATGATTTTTTTTTATATTATGATAATGACATATTAGATTGATCTAAACTTTGTATTTTAACTTGTTAAACCTAAAACCTAGATTTTAGACTCTACTAGTTTTAATAATTTTGTTTTTACTTAATTATTTAACAGCAAAATAGATGCTCATTAAATTTGGTATCAACTAAATACTCAGAAATTTGTTTGAGATTACGATAATTTTATATAAAACAATCCAAAATAAATGAAAATGACCAATTATTAAATGATAAAATTATAAAAAAATTAAAAAATTAAAGAAAAAATCATGTTTTTAGTATTCATATGAACAATGCAAGCAGGAGATTTGGTCATGTTTTTTTTTATATATTGAAGTAAAAAATACGTTTTTGTATCCAACACGGATTAAAGTAATACAGAAAAGTCAACTAATATTATTTCCAATTTGAATTCATTCATGAATCTGTATTCTATTAATAACATTATTGATGTCCTATTTTTTAGGCTAGATTTTATGGACTCCAATTATTGGTCGGTCCAAGTGCCACCAGTTGTTGAATTAAAAAATTAATATCACCAGTCCTTGAAAAAATTGTTTGATTTGATGTGGTTAAATTATTATTTGAGATCGATCCTCGTTGCTACTTGTATTATTTGCCTCACAAGGACAATACGGTCAAAACATATATGAAAATCACATGGGGAGAACATGCTCTGGATGGAACACCTTTTGATTTAACGGTGGATTAAATCAAATTAAACAATTTATTCAGATATTAGTTGTACATTTTTATTTTTTAATTCAGAGGCTTCTATTTTTTTAATCAGAAAATGACTCATACATACATACATGCATGCATGTGTTTTATCCCATTTAGATTCTTACAGCTTCTCACTTGACAAGGAATTAAGAAACATAGTCATTTTCCAATATTAGAAAAGCACATGGATATGATGAACTGATCAATAGGATTCAAGATAGACACCCAAGAGATCAACTAATTGTCCTGAAAGCAAGTAGGGTCTTGGTCTAGTGGTTGAAGGGACTTGTTTCCTTCCTCAACACCAGGGTTCAAGTCCCATCATGCACGTCTGTCACCCCCGCGGTGTTTTACATGCTCACTGGACTTGCAGGATGTTCAGTAAGCCCGGAAATTAGTTGTAGTGTGTGTAAGCTGACCCGGACACTCCAGTCATCAAAAATAAAATAAAACTAATTATCCTGAAAAGTTTGATTTTTTTTGTGTTTATGTCATATGGGGCGAACTTTCTGTCAAAAAGAAATCAACTAGTTGAACCCTAAATGTTTGGATGTTAACTAGATGACCATAAAAACAGCAAGCCCCTACCTAGCTAGCTAGCTTATTCACTTTGACAACTTCTGAATTTTTACCTCTAATTATGTAAACATCTCCTCGATCAACTCACTTACAAGTAACTTCTCTAAATCATTCACAGTTTGCTCAGCTTCATCCGCAGAAAATCCGTTCCTCCACCCCAAATCCCATGTTCCACTCACTGCTCCTGATCCGCATCTTATATCCTTTTCCAGTATCCCATACAGACTATCAGTTGGAAGGTTGTATAATCCAAGCTTACAATAGCTAGCGAGAGTCCCAGCTCCATGAACAACTTCCGCCACCAACTTCTCTAGAGAAAGATGAAGTCTTGAATCTCCTGAGCAAGTTTGTAACAGTGGATGCCTTGTTTGTGAATCTACACAGCTTCTACGTTCAATGAATTCATTAGCATAATCTAAAGACAGTTCCGCGGTGGCTATCTGATAACTGCAGATGCCAGATGTTGTGAAGGTCCCGGGGCTATTCGTATCGAGATTGAAAAGCTCCTCTGCACGAGCGAGAAACAATGGACTGCTCAAAAGGAAAGCATTCATATGGATTCCATTTTTGAAACTTTCTCCATCTCCTCCCATGACCAGTCCCATATCTTTGTTGGCTTCTTCAGGAGATTTTGCAGCTTCCGCATGTTGAGAGGTCAACAATGTATGATTGCAGGGGGATCTCTGGCTGTCATTGGAATGTTCTGAAGGGAGGAAAAAAAGCAATTTGACAGAGCAACCAGATAAAATAATAAATTATATATTTACACGAAAATGCTTCAATGTGTGTTCTTGAAACAATAGGTAGGAATAGTATAATAACACTCTGAATATTTTCTTGTTCTAGTTATTGTGAATACATTTTAGTTCTTGGTTCCCCTATCTTTTAGTTGAGAACAATAATTTTCTTGAGACCATTTCTAGGATGGTGAAGATAATTGGTATAAGCTTCATCCTACCAGCGGCAGCAGCTTCTTTGGAATGATACTTTACCACATTACCACAAGGCTTGTTAAAACAACTATTTACCAGCAGTTTTCTTTTTCTTAAGATTGAAGTCACTAATCTATTCCCACCTTACCTCCAACCACCCCGAGTTTTCAGTGACGATATCACTGGATGGGGAGAAAGCATCGGTCACTAGTGTACATGTTTATGTTGAACACAAGTTGAGATGAACAATTATTGTATGCAAAACTCATGTAAATGCCCTCGTATCACAAAGAAATATTAAACTCATGTAAATGCCCTCAGCATCCCGAAATGGAGCTACCAATTTACCTTCATTATGAAATTTTATGACATTTGCTGCCTCCCCTGTAGATGGTTGATCCGCAAGTTTGGTGTTGGTTACTTTGGAAACAGGATCAAAATCACAGTTGTGGCCATTCTTCTTGTCATCTTCTTTGCATCCTAGTCCCGCATTCTGCATGAAAGATATCATTATAACACAAAGCATCACTTGGTTATCTTCGAAGCTTATTATGCGTGCCAAACTTCAAATTTGAACTTTCTTTTTCCACACATGATCCGGACCCTATTTTTGTAGTTTAAAATATAAATAGCTGAACTTGCATTTAGGCAAGACTGTAAAGAGTCAGAAATGAAAATTGTTCTGTATCATGGAGATGAAATGTAAGAATATATACAGCTGTTTTTTCTTCTGTAGGTTCAGCAACAATCTCCCTCTTCTGATCTTTAGGACAGTGAACTGTGGTTTTTGTTGCGCGTTTCAAGATGGATTTTTGATGTGTACTGCTCTGTTGAGTGATTTGAGTCTTTACAGTCATTGATCCATGTTCAATTCTTGTCTTTGTTGAGACCACCTTGGCCTGTTCTTGAGATCTTGATATATTTTTAGGCTTCACAACCTCTGTGTCTACCCGTTTCTTGCTATTAGCATCCACCCTGCGAGTCCTACTTAAATATTTCAAAGCTGTCTCTTTTTTCTGCTGTTGGGTAGTTACAGGAAAGCTAGCTTTCAACTTAGAAGAACCCTTCAATTCTGTCTTAATTCTTTGCTCCTCAGCTCTTGGAACTACATCTTTGCGGTCCTCTACTCGTTCCTTGCTTAGCATTTTTATTGAAGTCTCTCTGGGTTTCGGCCCTGCGTCCACTTTGTTTTCACGAACAGCAACTTCTTTCCGGACAGCTGTTTTTAGTTCTGTGTCTACTGATCTAGTATCAGGTTCATGTCCTTTTTTTAACTTCACTTTTCTTGGCATCATTTCAGCTTTCAAGGCTCCCATTCCCCAAACCATTGGTGCAGGAACCTCTTTTGATTCGAAGCATGGCACACCAGGTTTTATCAGTACAATGGGTGAAATATAATCAATAGACCTCCGGCTGGTATGCGTTTCTCTGGACTGATGGGACCACGACTTGAGTTCTTTGACTGAATGGCATTTCAAGAGTCCTTTAAACTGCATGGTTTCAAGAATATCTTTCAGTGTTCTTTGCTCTGAACGTACCTTATGCATTAAGGGTTGAGACTTCCTTGGCATTTCAATATCAAAGACTGGCCTTGGCCTCCTCCGACTTGGATCAGTCTCAACATCCAACTGTTTATGTGGATTTTCTTGCAATGATTTTGATGGCATTTCTTCCAGACCCATTAGCTTGGCAATCAAATTTGGACTTTTTTCCTTCCTTGGAGGAGCTGCTGTAGATATGGAGCGAGTAGAATGACTACTGCTAGAATGAGCCACTGATGAATGGCTCGAGCTTGTGGAGGGGACATCTGAAGACGAGTCCCTCCTTCTCCTTTCACTGAACGTCTTCTCTTGGGTGGTTCTGTTTGGGAGCAAATTCTGCCTACCAAGGCTATCTGCGACTGCTTTCTTAAGCTCATCAATGAAATCCTTGGAAGAACCATCAGCAGGAAGAAGTGGCTTTTGAAATCCTGTCTGGCAATGTAGATCACCAAATTGATGGGAACTCATCATTTCATCCCCGACCTCATTATTTTTTCCTCTTTTTAGCTTCTCCTTCTGCCTCTTCAGCTGGGCCATATAATGCGAGGCTTCGTGCAGCTTGCCAAGCATGAGGAGAGACTCCTGCATATCAAGAGCCCCTTTCAGCAGATCTTTTGCAATATCTTTAGACTGGCCATCATAGCTCAACCCCTTAGACCATGAGTTGATCGTCTGGTTCAGCTTCTGAGCTCCTCTTGAGACCTCCAGGAGTTGAAATGAAGATGGAGAACAATACTCTTCCACAATCCCTTTAGAGAGCAGCTCCTTGTTTTCAGCCACGGCTGCCAAATCTGTTTTAGAGTTGTTCTTCTGTGCTTTCTGGCTTATGATCTTATGCTCCATTTTGTGGGAACCACTCTTGGACTTTCTAATTGTCCCGCATTCCACTACTCCTTTCGGATCATCACATGTGACAAATGATCTGTACATATTCTAACATAGAATTTTGCTTTCACAAAGTCAGATTCTAGTGGCACTCTAGAAACCAAAAATGACAAATTTAGTTAGACATAAAAACTCGAACAGAATACTCACATAGTTTTCGATGTTCTCTACAAACTTTTCAGCGATTGTCTGCAATCAGAATCTGCTTTGTGTCAGTTCAAACAAAAACAGAATTAACAATCAGATGCAGCCATAATAAACAATTAGCATTTCCATAAGAAAAGAAAAGGATCAGTCTCCTTTTGTAATCTTCAGGCATAAACTACAGGGCAAGTCCAAGAGATTAAGTACTGGTAGTTTCTAAGCAACTTTCTCAATGAAAATGACCTCTAAGGTCAGGTTCATAGGCTTAAACATGAAATTGGAACCCTTTTTTGGTTTAAAACATTTAGTAAAATTGTTGTGTTGCAGGCATAATGAGAATCATTTATAAACAGACACACGGGGCTTAAAATAACAGAATTAACAAATTTAACAAGCGAGTACCTTAATTCTCGGTCCTTTCTCCCTGTTCTTTCTCAGCATTCCTCAACCCAATGATCTCTTCCTCATCCTCCACGCATAAACCATGCAAAACTGTAAAACAAGAGAAAATAAACGAGCCCCAGATGAGAAAAAAGCATCTCCTGCAGGCAAGGCGACAATTGTCAGGTCTGATCATGAACAGTGTCAACGAACTCATAATTCTCACCTGCAAGCTTCAGAACATTCAAACTAAGACTCAGATCCACAAACGAGAGCTAGTACAGTCGGTTCATTGCCTTTGCGGTGTGTACAAGTGTGCTCACTAAGATTCTCTTTCACAGCTAAGGAAAGAGAGCATCGTAGGTTTTGTTGTGCTGTTTTTCTCTTCTTTACTGGCTCTCAAAGAGACAATAAAATCATTGAGAGATTCTTGTGGGGTTACAATTTGGTTTCTTGTCGAACGTGTATTGCTACAGAAGAACAAGACGTTGGGAAGATGAGATCACAGAAGAACCTGATAGGAAACTGCCTCCAGTCATGGTTGTCAGTTTCTTAATTTGTTACTGCTTTTATTAACTAAAACTTAAGGTCGTGTTTGGGCTTTGGAGACTTGAGGAAGCTGTTTCACAAATGTAGATTGAAGGTTTGATTTTCAACCAGGCAGGGATGAGTAAATTACTCGATTCCACCAGCTGCTTCCAAATATTGACCGGCAAGCAAGAGCTACTATTTTGTGCGTGGTTTGATCTTCTAAACCCAGTACTTGTAGGGTTATTAAATATTTTTAGCACCAGCCAAGTGGCCCCAAACGTTTGAATTTCGAATGTTTCTGGTAACATTTACACTAAAACACAGTAAAAAGGTTGACCTACAAGGCTTTATCAAACAATACTAACGCAGTCCATACCATGGACACAAATTAACGTACTGGTTGCCGGAAAATTATTCAATTCTAGGCCAGCTGTGATGGATAATCTATATTTGCTGTGGGTTTGATCCAATGGTGGGGCTGCGTGTTTTCTCTTCCAGTTTTTTATTTTTTGGATTTGAAGAAATCCACCCGAAAAACATATTTTGTGGATCCTCATGAGCGAGTAAAGTCCCGACAATCTTTAAACTCGAAACTAGGTTCCATCGGAGCTTCGGGCAATTAAACATGAACCGGGACCAAAGGCTCTTGTAAATCCATGGTTATGTCTGGGGTGAATAACAGCTGTTTTGAGTTTTACTGAACGCACATGATCATTGTCGTTTTGGTGGTGTACCAGGAGATTTCAACTTGAGGGCAACGGCAAAATGGAGATAGCAAAAACCATATTTTCATGACCTAAATGGAACCTGGCTCGTGTCCTTCCAACCGCAGGTTCTGGCCGGCTAAAGGTGGTTGATGTCTCAGTTAGGGCATGATATTTGCCCTTCAAATCAGTCACAGGAGTCTTGCACTGTATTAACACTTTTGGTGCCCCTAATAAATGCTATAATTAATTCCACACCACTTTTTTTTTTTTTATTCATTTATCTACGAATCTGAGCAATGCATGGACTAGCACAGTTTGAATTTCGAATTTCTAGCCATGGCAGTGCAGGTGCAATAACAGCTATGAAAGCAAGAAGCTGCTGAAAAGCACCACACGGTATCGAGTTGCTTAGATCTAAACCAGGTTTTGTTTTCAATTGAACTAGTCACCAAACACCAGGAATTGTTTTTTTTTTTAATTAATTAATTAAGCATAAGAATATTATGTCGTGCCAAACGTTACTATCGACAGATTTCAGCCTTACAAGAAAGGGAAGGTTGGGATTTTCTCGCATTGTAAATAAATAAATAAAATAAAATATCCCACAGGGAGTCCTAGATAAATTGTTGTCTAATAAGATTAAAACCTAGAAAGTTGATTTTCAGACAATAAATATTACCATAACGACTGTTTCATTTTTTGTGTGGTCAAAGAGCTTCTACTGTTACAAAATATAGTGATCCCCATCCAATTCTTAACCTCCTGAATATTTTTTATAAAAAAATAAAATATATTAAACTCATCGATGACTGAATTCATACCATTGTCTAACTGAATTAACCCGTCAGTGATTTACATATTTTTAATGATAAATCCTGTAATTGTTTTTAACTTTGAAATCCAACCTACCATAAGATGTTTGAGCCCAGCTATCCACGAGTTGCTACATAGTAATTGAACCATCCATGAGTCTCACTGTATTGGTTCTCAATACTAGACTACAATTGCTACAAGAAATACTCAGACATCATGTGTTGGATATAAGTTTTTCAAATAGCTTTCAAGATGTGTGAAGTTTTTTTTTTTTTTTTTATGACGGGGTGTCCGGTCGGTTTACTCGCACCACAACTAATCCCAGGCTCATCGAACATCCTGCAAGCTCAGTGAGCATGTAAAGCACCACAGAGGTGACAGTGTACATGGTGGGACTTGAACCACGATTCGAAGAAGAAAACAAGTCTCTTCAATCGCTAGGCCAAGACCTCACTTGCAAGATGTGTGAAGCTTTGAAATGTCTCTACACACCACATCTGTGAAGCTTTGAAATGTCTCTACACGACCACATCTCCCCATCCTAATAGACCTCTCTTTTGTGCTTCTTTTTTTGTGTCTCATGCCAAAAATCACGTCACTTGTATGGTAGAATAAATTATCAATTAAGATAATAAAAAAGAAAACTTGAATATTTAGTTCATTAGAATAAAAAAAAACTAGCTGAATTAAGATAGTAATAATAATAATAAATCATTAATGTATGTACTAACCATGAACTTTTTGAACTATAATTAGTTATAGGCTTTCACTCACAAAATCTTATTATAAATCTTGTTTCTCTCGTAAGATTATAAAAACACTCACTAAAATTAAATGAAAGAAAGAAAGTTGTCATCCTATATTAAAATACGAAAACCAAAATCTAAATCTCTAAAAAAACCCTAAAATTCTAGAGAAGAAGATAAAGACTCAAACATTAATTATGAGGTAGCATGACACACACAAATGCCAAACACTCAAAGGTTATTAAAAGTTTTATAAAAAAAAATTACAAAATAGTTGATTAACAATTTAATACGTGCAAAAGTATATGCTAAAAAAAACTAGTCGGCCCATATTAGAAAATGATTAAATCATCTACACTTATTTCTAGACATTGAATTATAAAATGATTAAACTATGTGTTAATCAACTTAATAAGTATACTCTTTATAATGAAAGAGTTGTGAAAAAGGGTAGCCACACTTTATAGAACGTGCAAGACATTTATTTGTGTTCTTCCCTCCTTGACCGAGTATCTCCAATTTAGAAAATCTATAATCAAACATTGATTTATTTCCTTTTCTTACATTTATTGGATCTCTCCAAACAATATTTCGAAAAGATGACCCCTCTTTATTAATCTGTTCCTCATTCATATTATTTTGTCCTCCATCATATTTCCTTTCTCATTATTTCACTCCCTAAAAAGGAAAAAACAAAAAGACATTGCTGTTGATTGGTGATAAGTCATTTGCTGCTTCTAAAACGGCGCAGTACAGAGCTTGCTGTTGTTTCTCATCACGCATGGCTTTTGCCCCCCCTGCAATACCAATCCAAGAACAGCTAGCTATTTTTAATGATGTCGAAAAAATAGGCTATATTTTCTGCAGCTTAACAGGAAAATACAATCGGATGTCCTCAGAATAAATGCAAAAGATGGCTATAATTTCTGTGTTCTTCCCGGGCTTCTAGGTGGCCATGCATTGACCTTTCTCGTTTCCTTACAGCGACCTCAGTTTGTTTTTTTTTTTTTTTAAGATTTTATCAAGCAGACATCGACATGCACCCCACATTGTCTCCTTGGAAAGACATAAAACTTAACTAAAAATACCCAACAGCTTTCTATCCTCTTCAACTGAAAAACTAACCTGTAACCAACCACCTTGGTTTTCTCAAGAAAAACAAATTTTTCTAGCTCCCATCAAACCAAAACAAACACCTCTATCTCGGAAAAGAAAAGGGATCGAAAACCCTTTTCCCTTTCAATGATCATGTTTTCATTGTCTCATTACTGATCATAGAGGGCAATACTTGATTCATTATGGTTAGAGCGTTGAGCCGTGAACAAAGCTTTCAGAAAACCAGATATTTCAATTCCACAAAAATGTTTGACCAGCTTCCAGGGCGACAGGTTCAGAGTTTCACCCTTGAGAATGATGCGAATGATGGGAACGAGGTTGAGCAATCAAGAAGTTACGTTGCTCCTAGAGTTGTCGGAGAACGCCTTGGCAACTGCCAATATATTGGAAGCCCACTCAATCGTGTACGGGGCCCAATGAAGGCCTCCCGTATAGATGGCAATGGCTGCGCAGCTCCTGGGACACCTACCCGTCAAGACAAGCAATCCTTATCAGGCACAAACATCTTGTTAATTTCTGTCTTCATCTCTCAATAATATTATAATTGTTTTGAAAAATATAATTCCATTTTTGTACAGACATGGAACTGATGAAGGAAAGGTTTGCAAAGCTGCTTCTGGGTGAAGATATGTCAGGAGGTGGAAAGGGTGTCTCTTCAGCTTTGGCTTTGTCAAATGCAATCACAAACCTTTCTGGTATTTTTTTCTTTCAATAATTTCTTTTATCTGCCAATAAAAAGATCATCACTAACATTTCTATATCATTATTTCTGCTCATGTATTTGATTCTTCATCTTACACGATGCAGCATCTGTTTTTGGAGAGCAAAAGAAACTAGAGCCAATGAATCCAGAGAGAAAGGCAAGATGGAGAAAGGAAATCGATTGGCTTTTATCTGTAACAGATCACATTGTTGAATTCGTTCCTTCACAGCAATCCAAGGATGGAATCAGTATGGAGGTGAGGATTCTGACCATGTTTATGCTTTGTTTCTCTCATAATCACTCATAATTGCATATGAATTATTATTATTATTTTAATTTGAACCGCGTATGCCTATACGCCATGCGTCAATGTTTTGTTCTGATTTGATAGATCATGACGACTCGGCAAAGAAGTGATCTGCTAATGAACATTCCTGCTCTGCGCAAACTAGACACCATCCTCATTGTAAGTACTTTGGTTTTCTTGCCTTTTCTTATTGGAGAGGATGATATTGTATGAACTTGAAATGTTTTCCGATCATATTCAGGATCTCCTGGATCAATTTGGAAGCCAAAACGAGTTCTGGTATGTTTCCAAAGACGAAGATGATTCAGAGCAAGAAACTCCACCTAGAAATGACGACAAATGGTGGATCCCCACGGTCAAGGTTCCACAAAATGGGATAGCAGATGTAACTCGAAGATGGATGCAATTTCAGAAGGATTCTGTCAACCAGGTACTTAAAGCAGCTATGGCTATAAACGCCCAAGTGCTATCCGAAATGGAAATTCCTGAAAACTACATCGAATCCCTTCCAAAGGTATGAGAATGAAACACCCTCAATCTTTCTAGTAAAATTCTAACACATTTGACTTAGTTTCTCCCTTTTGTTCTTGGTAGAATGGAAGAGCGAGCCTTGGAGATTCGATCTACAAGAGCATAACAGTAGAATACTTTGATCCTGAGCAATTCCTTTCAACCATGGACATGTCAACCGAGCACAAAGTCTTAGACCTCAAGAACAGGATCGAGGCTTCCATCGTGATTTGGCAGAGAAAGATGCTCCAAAAGGATGGAAAGTCAACCTGGGGTTCAGCCGTGAGCTTGGAGAAGAGAGAACTCTTCGAAGAGAGAGCAGAAACAATCTTACTCATTCTCAAACAGCGGTTTCCAGGAATTCCACAATCCTCACTAGATATAAGCAAGATCCAGTATAACAAGGCAGGACCTATAGCATCATAGCTGAAATCTGTTTTCTGATTATATTTCTTCAAAAGTTATGATTCTGACATTGTTGTAGCACTTCTCTTCAGGATGTAGGACAGGCTATTCTAGAAAGCTATTCAAGGATCATAGAAAGCTTGGCTTACGCA
This sequence comes from Salix exigua, assembly GCA_032356905.1. Taxonomy (NCBI): domain Eukaryota; kingdom Viridiplantae; phylum Streptophyta; class Magnoliopsida; order Malpighiales; family Salicaceae; genus Salix; species Salix exigua. The sequence continues at coordinate 8,455,790 of CM063605.1, forward strand.
ATCTTGTCTAAGATTGAGGATGTCCTGTACGCTGATTCCGTTGCACAGAGTCCACACTCGGAGGCCAATCAGAAGCCAGAGGAAGAGCTGGACAACTCGACTTCTGCAGAGACGCCGACATCATTGACACTCTCAGATTTCATGGGATGGAAGGTGGATCAGGGAGAGGCCAAAACTGTCTCAGCAGACAACATGGAGAGCTGCTTCAAAGGAGATCAGGACAGGATCAAGGACAAAACAGATACAAACCCTAAAAGGTTTTCCTACTTGGAAAAGCTTGAGAACCTGAGTGGAATGAGAAGTCCCACCGCTCGACAGTTTCTATAAAAAAGTTTAGAAAAGTGAGGAACAAAGTAGGAGAGAGGTTTAGTTAGAGAAAATGTAGCTCACATAGGAGTTCTGCATTTGGTTACTAACCTGCTAGTTGCTGTACTGCCCTTCCTTCCTTCAAAACGCAGGATGAAGGGAGTCTCAGTATGTGCCTGTTGAGTGCGATGCATTTGAGGTTTCTTATGCACCTGTTAACCCAGCTTCGTCTTATACTATTCTGGCTCTCAGTTTGACATCTGCTCACCAGATTGCTTGTGGATTCCTTTTATTTTTTTCACTGTGAAATGCAATTTAAGATGAAAGATACAAATTAAATGACAAGGTTTAGAAAGAGTTCAAATTTAAGACAAACTAGCAGTTCATGCATACAACAATTAGTTACATACAATTTTTTTTTTTTTTAAAATATATCCATCAACCTCCTAACACTTACCAAAGGTTGAATGCTCATATATAACATATACTTGGCTGAAATCAACACCTTTAATATATAAATCTTTCACATACTCACATCTTAATAATTTAGTGTTTAAAGTTGAAAAAAAATAATTAAAGATTTGACTAGCATACTAAAATCATCTCCTATAAAAACTAACTAAACTATGAAAACTTGTATCCTTGTGATTGACTTATATGTATGCCATTTTTGTATAACGCTAACCTTTTGCTCGTCCATCTCAACACTTCTTGCATGAATAACATATCCAAAAAATATAATATTTCTCTTGCAAAAGTCATTTTTCTTCTTCAAATTAGGATATAAACATTCTTTTTCGCAAAACAACCAATACCTTATTTAAATGTTCAACATGCCTTTTTATTTTCTTATAAATCAAAATATCATCAAAATAAATCACAATAAACTTGTAAAATTACACAAAACATGGTTCATTAATATCATGAAAGTGCTATACATAATAGTAAGTCCAAAAGACATAACTAACCATAATACAAATCATATTTAGTGTTAAAAGTAATTTTCTATTCATCTTCTTTTTAATTCTCATTCGATGATATCTCGTTTTCAAATCAATCTTAGAAAATATAAAAAACTCATGCAATTCATCCAACATATCATGAAGCCTAGGAATGATAATGAACGTACATCCTTTCATCGTCAAATGTCATCATTGTTATTGATATTATCATCATCGTTGTTGTCATCATTTTCATCATCGGTGTTCCTATCATCACTGTCTCCTATCAAGGCATTTAGAAATATGATAATTAATGTGTTCTACAATGCGATTCATAACATTTTCACAATCACATCAAAATCTTTGTTAATTATATCCTTATACCATGGATCATTCATGTCTTCAAATTCGATAAAAAAAACAACAATTAATTGATTTTAAATACAATTTCAAAAATAAAGACAATAATATTAAAGAGAGTAACTAAAATAGAATAGAACTGAAGGATTTTATTTTGCAACAAACCTGTCAATTCAACAAAAATGTTTCACTTGTTTTATCCCATTTAACTTGATTTTTTTAGATTGTAAATTTATTGCTATACATAAAGAAAGACTCCCACTTATATAGGAAATAATGAATGATGCCTTGCAAAAAGACAATTTGTTTTTATCTTTTGTACCAAGTGAATTGCGTATAATTGTTGGCAGCAATTATGATATGTATGAGCTGAAAAATGTATTATTAATGTACTTTGATATCAAAATCTTATCTTATATGAGTTCTGCCAAATTATTTTTCTTTCTTTGTCATTCATTATGCCTTATCCCTGTAATTTTGAAATCTTTCTGTATCATTTCCTTGTCCTTTACCAAAAGTTAACCATATGAAAAAATCACACAGCACTGTAGGTTTATTTTACATGTGAGTGAATAGCGCACGATTTGGAATTTATATTGGAACAAAAAATTTAAACATTATTAGCCAAGTGTTTTTATTGTACAACCATTAGTTTTTTGTCCTTGTTTGACCTCATAATTAAATCTTCCCCTAATCCTCATATTTTAATTATAGTGTTGTATTTTGTTAATGGATGTCTAGTTTGTAAAGAAGCTACTGCACAAGGCTTATTGTTGTGCTTCCTTTTCTGGTTGTTCGGATAGTAGGAAACCATTTAAAGTATATCAACAAAATTTCTAATAAAATGTTGAACTTGATGTTAATAAACTCAACCATTATTGGCAACATAAACAACAAATTTTTACTAAAGCAAACAAGCATAACATACATAAAGAAATCCATGACATACCTTAACCATTACATGTTTACAATCATCTCCTTAGAAAATTAATCATACTCATGCATTAATACAACAACAATACAACCAATTTATCTAGCCCGAAACAGTAACTCAGGAATTACAATTCAAATACATATTTAAATTACAATTCAAATAAAGAGAAACCCAACAAAACCTAACAATCTAATTACTCAATAAGTTCATGACCAAAGTAATGAATAAGCCATACAATAACCAAACCAATGAATAAAACATACACAATATAACAACAAGGAAACACATCTTCAACGATGCATGCATTGCAAACTCATGTTGTCAAGACTGTCCGCGTGTTATGCTTCAAATGTAAACATGTATACATAAATTATTAAGCATGTCAAATAACATAACACATTGCATCTAGCTAACATTACAACATTAATAAAAATTAACAATTTAGAAAAGAAAGTCATACCATCAGTTATCCATGTTTACTCCGTGCATCGTGGTTGTTAAACTCGCGAGTTCACTCGCAAAATCATCCGATTTTGTGAGTCCACTCAACAAACCTTGTCAAACCAGGTAGAAAAATCGAGCCCCGTAAAAATCAAAGAAATCAGGTCAAATCATAAAATCAGACCGGATCAGTCTGATTTTACGATGCCACCAATTTTACCCAAAATCCATCCCTTTTGCCGCCCCCTATAGCCTACACCTAGCCCTGTGCCCCTGTCCCTTCCCCTCCCCCCCTCTCCCTCCAAGCTACCCCCCCCCCCCCTCTCCCTAGGCTAGGCCTAGGCACCTCCTCTTTCTCTCTCCCCTAGTTTTAAAATAAAAAAATAAAAAAATATTTGTTTCGATGTTGCGGTCGCACAAATTAATTACCCTAGCTTAAAACAAACCAAACAAGATAGTATAGAGTAAGCAAGGGGTCAATCCCACGAGAACAATTTAGTTCAAATTTTCATGCTATATGTTATGCAATTGGGTCGGTTGGAAGATGTCTAGGCTAGGATAAAGCAAATTAAGTGAAAATTATATAAAACTAAAATTTATCAATAAAGCAAACCTTGGTCGCAAATCAACATCCACCTACAGAAATTAGAATTGATCATGGATAGGACACATCAATTTATATTCTGAATATTTATCTCTTCTTAAAATTGGTTCGTTAACGTATTCGCTGTATAACTTACCCTAACCATCATACAACCACAGTGTTCGCACTAGTAATTTAATTCAATAGCAACATTAAAATCTAGATAAATTGATCAATTAAGAAACATAATTGTCCACAATATATGTTTAGTTTGTATGAATGTTCTCCGTAAGATTAATAACATAGATCCGCTACAATTATTAACTTAGTTGTTTCATAAGTTCATATACCACACTTCCGGTTTTGATATCAAACTTAACAATCGATTATCTACAATAATAACTTGGAGTCCGCTCTTAACAATTAAATAAACAATCAGAGGAAAGTAAGCATAGGTGAACAAACGTATTCATCATATAAACTGAAAAATGAGGTAAAAATAGATCTCACAGTTCTTGAAATCTGAAGGTTTCTATGTCCTTGCAACCAATCAAAAGAGTCTAGCCTTGCATGTTTATTGAACAACTAAATAAAAAGATGGAAGAACACATGATTTAGGGTTTGGACGAGGAGTATTTTGTGTTTTATTTTGTGTTGGACGCCACTTCCTTCTCCTCTTCTCCTTTATATATGCTTACAAACCCTAGTGTTTATTTTACAAAATAGTCCTTCCTTAAGTTGGTAGAATTTAGTTGTTCCTTGTAAAATTCATATCTCCTTAATATCACATCATCGTTTAAAGGTAGGTCTTTGAATCCTGAATCCACAACAATTGAGTTTGCATCAATCTGACTTTTGTAGCTCGAGATATTGAAGTTGGAATGGACAAAGGTCGATATCGGCAGATTGCAAGATTTGACTTTAAAGCAACAATTTCCATGATCTTCCTCATTTTATTTATTTTTCATTATCTTTCTATAAATTTATGGATGTTATATTTTTAATGTCACTGGAATCACTTCATTTCGATCTCTAAAGCTTCAATTCTACACAAAACACCGATTGAAGGTCAAATCTGTCAATCACCTCTAATTACCTCCTTTTTGCATCTTTCATCCAAAAAAGCCTTCAAAATATAAAACAAAGAATATCAAGGCATTTTATATACAAAACATATGCAAAACACTTCGTAAATATGAATGAAACTATCAAATAATATGGTCGCATCAATATCGAGTATTTTTTAAATGCTAATATAATGATATAATTGTTATGTATTTTTAATTTCCTTTAAATCATGTATAAACCTTAACTAATAAAATTTTATGACCATAATTATATTATATTGTATTCGAAAATATTTTACTTATGATTTTACAATTTTTCTACCTCCACGATTTTAGTGGTGATTTTATAATTTTTGTACGATAAAATTTTAAGTACAATTTTACGATCCGAGTTCAGAAGCAACTTCCGATTCGACTATAGTAGACCACATTTCTCTCTTCCTTTGTAAACTCAGATATTTTGTTGCAAAGTCATGAAAATCATCATTAATTGAGACTCTAGGAATTGAATGGTGTTCAGTCATAACCTCACGAATACTACACCTTTACCAATCCATATGCAAAAAAGTATAATCACTTCTCGTCAACATACTTTCAAGTAGTTGATCCCACCTTGAGAATAGCTTCCCATTTAACAGTAGTTGAACACCAATGTCATACATCTTCTTCCTCTTTGCTCGAACCTCATAAACATCTTTCTCTTTTTTTCCACTACTTCTTGTGTTGCTACTACTTGACATGTTGACCCCGCCAAGTAACTGAAAAAAATCATTCTCAAACATAGGATTTCTATCTTCTTCCAAATTACCACTTTCTTATTCAAAATCAATCGCATCAATGTTGGCATTGTTGATGTCAGGCTCAACACATTCAGCATCAACAAGTACTACTGATGATGGTGCCCATGCATACTCTCTGGTAGCTACAATATTGGAATACATTCTATCATATTTAATCTTCAAGGCAAGCTCAATACCATGTCTAAATTTTTTGCTCCTTTAATTTCCTACATACAAGAAAAACACATAATTCATGCAAATATACTGTCACAAAAAATCAGAAATAATGGAACAAAAATTTAAATACATTGGATAATGAAAATTAACCTGAATTTTTGCTTCCACCACTTATCCATTGCTGAGATTGTTCCAAATTTATTACTTCACTCACCACAGTTTCAAAATCAACTTTGTCCATATTCTCCAATCCTTTTTGCATTCATCTCACTTGTTTTTTAGTTTTTTTTTTTTGCTCAATGCATGACCAATTTGTTTTTTGAATGATGTGATAAGAATTTTCCAATATGTTTTTATCAAAATGAGTTGTAGGTCGCATTCCCATATCAATGGTCTTAATACATAGGTCACAAAATGTATGTAACATTTCTTTTGTCCATGCAACCTTATCCATATATTCACCACCCTTCCATGCTATATTTTAAAATATTTAACAACACTTCATCACGTAATTAAACGACAAAATAAGAAAATGAACATGGAAAAAGAAAAAAAATCCTTCAACATGCAATGTTTATAGGGGGAGAAGTGTAGTAAAATTAATTTAATTATGCCTATAGTAATGCACCCGTGTGGATATGAATAGTTCTGCTCATTGTGTAATCAAATCCACTCATCAATAATTAAAATAAAAGCTTGTTTTCATTAATAATTGCCTCCACACATAACCTTTATGTAAAACCATCTACTGCGTCCATGCATTTTCCCAAACACAAAACCCAAAGGAATTATATGCAAAACATAACTTCAATAATATAAGTTAATTAAACAAACAAAATTGCATGAACCATAAGGTCAAGTAACAATGTTTACTTTTTCATAACAACAAAGTGAAAACCTTACTTAACAGGTTCCATAGCACAAATTAAGAATTATAAAACTTCAACAACATATACATCCAACATGCTTTCAAATTTGTTTTTCAAGTGTAACAGTCATAATCAAACATTTTGAGCTAAAATAATAAATTTAACAGAAATATTAAATTAATAGTTATAATCAAACAAACATCGCAGACAAATTCAAGAAAATTGAGTTGAAAAGGAGAAAAACTCACGGTTAACGTTGAAACCACCACTTATTGTCTTAATTCAGTCAGAACAACATAAATATGCAAAAATTGTCAAATGAAAGCACTGTACAATAGTTTTAGCAAATCGGAGTAGTTGAAGAAAAGGAGAAAAACTCATAGTTAACCTTGTATTGAGTAGTTTGTTTGATTATAGCTATTAATATAGTATTTCTGTTAAATTTATTATTTTAGCTCAAAATGTTTGATTATGACTGTTACACTTGAAAAACAGATTTGAAAGCATGTTGAATGTTGAAGAGGAAGGTCTGGTGAGCAACAAAATTGAGTAGTTATTTGTAGTTCCTTTTATTGGTGGAACAAAAAGTACATAGCATAATGGGGGAGAAATTACAACAACGATGGTTGTCGACTTCAAGATTTATGGGTTTGCTTACAACATGAGGTTTTTTTGTTGCTTGTTTTATGAGTGGAGCAGAATTTACAGAGAAGAGAACAAAGAAGAGGTCCATACATAAGAGATTTATGGGTGTCAACGTTTGGATTTCTGTTAGGGGAACATAAATCAGAGAGAAGGTGGAGATACTAAGGGTGAGAGACCGGTCTTATAAGAATTTTTGTTATAGATTGAGCTAAGGTTGAGAGACGGGTTCCAAGTTTTTTTTTTAATTGTTTTTGCCTTTTGTTTTGTCGATGAAAAGAAACTATAACTTGTGTTTCCATAACTAGATTCAACCACAATTTTTTATGGGCCTCATAGTTACATAAATTGTGGTTCAATCCTAACCAAAGAACAATATTATACATTTGAGCTTAACCACAAAAGCTAACGCAAAACCATACACTCATATTGTCTTCTTGATAAAACATAAATGTGAGAACATACTGCTAAAAAGAAAAAAAGGAAAACTAGGCACACAGACCTAGACCCATGGACACCTACTGTTTTTTTTTTTCTCTAGGGCTAGGTGCTCATAAACTATTTTTTAAATAGACTTTATTTTCTTTTTAATTTGTGATAAAATAAATCTTTTCTAAACTAACTTTTTAAAATAATATTTGCTAGTCTAATATACAAGATTTTTAAAATATAATTTACTCATTAATATTTAATGAAAATACAATATCAGAAATTTATATTAATTTTCTAATATAGTTTCTTCAGATTTATTAGTGTAAAAATAATTAATTCATAATTTATTTTTTAAATTAAAATCTAATTGTACGATCATAGTATAAGTATTACTTAAATAACAATCTTTATATGTATATATATTAAGTTTTTATAAGAAATACCTGTTTTTTCCTTTGGTTCAAATAATAATAATAATAATTATAATAACACATTTTCTCTGTATGTCCTTCTAACGTCCATTTTTTATTAATGTAAAATTAAATAAATAAAACTCTAAAGATTTTCCCATGTGAGGTGGCGTGAAATATCACAAGGGTAATCTGCAAGGAGGAACCTTGAGACCCACATCCATATTTCTTTAGAAGACGAGATTACACGAAACCTTTTAAAGCTTCTCTTCCATCTTTATTATAAGAGGACGCAAGCAATCCTTGAAACACGGCGCAAAGTGAGCCAATATCATAACAAAGGAAAGAGGAAGAAGAAGCCATAACTGTCTCGAAAGGAAAATGGCATCTTGTCAAAGTCTTAATGAAAACATCGCATCCGCTCAAACGAAGCTGGGAAAAAGATCTCCAAAAGCGGAGTGTCCAGCCCTGAGTTCTTATTATATAGACCAAAAATCTGTTGATTTTAGCCAGCACGGGTAACAGCAGCGTGTATAGCTTCAGTCAGATGAGGGACTGTCCTGGAACTAAGACCTGCCATGCTTATCCTCCTGCAGAAAGAAACAGAGCCAAAACAATACCTTTAGCCCCACCAACGGTCATTTTAAAAATTCTTTACAATACAATAACATCACATCTTTCCCCATGTATATGGAACAGATAACAATATATATATATATATATATATATATGAGTTGGAACTTTACGGATCATTGTTCTTCAAGAATAATCAAATTGAAAAACGACGCTACATGCTACAAAACATGTAGAGGTTTACAAGAACCGACGTTTGTTGATAAAATACCAGAACAGAGCAAGAGCGAAACATTATTCATAAATATAGGGACGCGTGGCATTTTTTTCTTCTCAACCAGATTGATGCAAGGCAACATAAAATGGATTAAGAGTTGATAGCAGAGGAGAAAATTTCTTTATCTTGGGCAACAAACATGTTAAACAACAATTACATTGTATTTTGAAATAGAATCCAAACAAAGGTTGGACAAGGAAACAAATATCAAAAGCAAGTAATACGCATGCAAAATAAAATCAGCGGAAGTGAAACTGAAGAATAAAACAACAGCAACAAAAAACTTCAGTGCATGGAGGATTTTACGTTTCTTTTCTTTTCCTCTTTTTTTGAGGGGGCTCAAAACTGCTCCCTAGCTAATGACTAAGCATCAATTTCGCCCCCAAAAAAGTTTTTATAGCTTTGTCCCCAAATAATTTTGTTTTCACAACTGGGTCCTTCAATGAATTTCTAAACAAATAAAATGGTAAGATCCCTTCTATAACAGCATCGTTTCTTACAAAAAAAAAGGGTACAAATTGAAGGAATGCATGATCACGTATGAATAGAAAAACTTGATAACTTCTGGAACGTAAGAAGACAAAGTTAAAACAAAAAAAATTATACGAACAAAATTGAGAGGCTATTTGGGGGAATTTTTGATGATTGGATTTTTTTATTTAGCCAAAAATGTAACGAGAAAAACATCTATAACTGGTAATAAGAGATAAATTTATTACCCATCAGATGTCATGTAAATGTGATACTCTTTGGTCATGAAGGCAACTTGCTTAGTGTTCAAGCCAGTGAAGGTGAACATTCCAATTTGCTTGATAATATGACTCCAGTCACCAGGAGTGCCTGCCAGAAAGGAAAAGATTATCAGTTTAAATGTATAAGCCATCGCATAAAGTACGCTTACAAGTGCATAGTCCGGAAAAAAAAAATTGCTTCAAAAGTAAATTAATGATATTCCAGTACAGACACATGAAGCTGTAAACTTTGGTCATCAGAAGTTTGCAATGAGTTGCAACAGGGACACTCTGAAATCATTTTCTCTGTTTACATCTAGTAAAAGGTGTTCAGATTGGTACTTGGGAAATTGAGGCCTTTGTGTCTTTGTGCGTAGAAGGGGAAAGATTCTGAAATTCATGTATTGGTTCTGAAGATTTTATCAGTAATGAAAAGAGATATGGTGGCTGACACCAAGGAATTTAGTAGATGATTCAGGAGATGAGCTTGAGTGGCACAATTGACACAAGTTTACAGGTCAACCATCGAACTGAATGCTAATGTAAGAACCAGACAGGAAAATAAAATGTATTAATGACATGAATAAGCAAACCTCTAGCAGATAGAGAATCAAATAGTTGTCGGCGCATGCTTATAATCCGGTCAGCCATTGCTTTCAGCTCAACAGTCCATTCATTGTACATATCCCTACATGAAAAAAACAGACAGTCAAGCGAAGTTTAAAGGTGCTGAGAGTGAACAAATCATATTGCATAGCTAAATGGCAGCAATTATTTTACTAATACCTCAGGCAGGGTCCAACAAATCAAAATAATCATTTTTTATGTATTTTTGAATGCAGCAGATATTATAATTTACATGCGGTGACTCCATACCACTATAAATATTTCCAGTTGTGGAATTGATTTCTATAAATCCAGAATCTTTATGGGCATTATTTAATACCTCATTTGAATAGAGAAATTCTTTCATTGTGCCATTCTTCTGGATGGAATTTAAATAAATTCTAAATATGTCTGCATCAGACATCAACTTCTAAGATTAAGCTGTCTTGGTCATGGGGCTTAAAGCAATCTCCCTAAGTTTAACCTGGCCTGGTTATGGGGCTTGAAGCAATCTCACTAAGTTTAAGAGAGCTCATACCTGTCTTTGAGAATGGTGGCCACAATTGATGCCCCATGAATAGGTGGATTAGAATACATGGGCCGTATCACAAGCTTCAACTGGCTCTCAACCCTACTTGCAACATCTGCTGTCTTGCAAACCTGAGAAAATGAAACTGCAAGTAACTATTTATGAACATGTATCTTACCAAAAATCACTACACGTAGACCTCTTTTCGCACAAGATAAGAACACATAAACCTAGTTGTCACCAAATAAAATGTAAATTCCTCTGAAAATACTTTCAGAACAATGGCAATACCACAACCCCCTAGGGTTTCTAAATTATTTTGCATCTCCTTTCTGATTAAAGATGCCATCATCACCGTACCCTAGAGTGAATCAGGAAAAAAATATGGCTACTTCAGTTTGAAAAAAAAAAACTAGTAAATTATTATTTGATCCATTTTTTCTAGTTGAATGATTAGTTAATCCATTGAGATAATTTAAAATTTTCATAAAGAATTAACAACCAACTCTGGTTTAGGGACTAATTTATGATTTTCAAAACCAGAACTAAAAAAATCATCAAAAACACAGGAACCAAATTATAATTTACTCTGAGAAAAACAGAGAGGGAATAGTGCTCTACCTATTGAGCATTAGATCTACAAATAAAAATATATATAGTAAATATGACCTTGCTTATCAAAAAGACAGAGGGAGTGTGAGAGAGAGACCTTGCTTGTCAATAAAATAAAATAAAACAGGAAGGTATCTTATACATAACCAACCAGATAAGCCAATGGTATTCTGGGAATCTTGAAGTTGTTGCGTTATAAGAAACAACCTCATTTATTTAAGTTGCAAGCTTCAGTGATAAAGTTTTTACTAATTCATGATTCTTCAGTGATCAAGTTTTTACTAATTCATGATTGTTAAGCATATAAGATAACTTTCAGAAGCTGAGGGTCTTACTATGCTGAGAGCACCAACACGTTCCCCATAGAGGCCCATATTTTTTGCATAACTTTGAGCTGCAAGACATTCACCGCCATCTGCAACAAACATGCGAACAGACCCTGCATCTGCATCTAGGTTACCACTAGCGAAACCCTGGAGTGTCAAAGTACAAGATTTTGGTCACCTGTGCTACAATCCTCTAGCACTAACAAAACTTGATTAAGATCAATTCTTATTTACTGCTCTAAGCCAAACTTCTTTTTTCTGAAGATATCATTTATGTCCTTGGTACCTGGTAAGCACTGTCAAAGAATGGTAGCAGCCCTTTTGATCTCATCAACTGTCTGATTTGCTCCCATTGTTCAATGGTTGGGTCAACACCAGTTGGGTTATGAGCACAGGCATGAAGAAGCACTATAGAACCAGATGGTGCAGCTCCAAGATCCTCGAGCAAGCCTAGATACCACAAACATAACCCAAGGCTGATTCTATGAGTTGCACAACATCATATTCAATCAGCACCATGATTGAATTAAAATTTAGTGCACAAACAATGATACAAGAAAAAGGTGTGAATGCCTAATATGAAATTTATCAATTAGGATTTTAGAGTCAAATAATAGCAGAACAGAAGTATAATCAGAGATAACAAAAAACTGTAAGCATTGTGACTGTCTATCTAATGGAGTAACAACTTATTAGGGTGATACAGTGTGGTTGCATAGATTAGAGGGTTCAAACTTCAAACCTTGGAAATCTAGCCCACGTGTTGCTGGATCATAGTAGCGGTAAGCCTTCACAGACAACCCAGCAAGACCAAAGATTTTGGTATGATTTCCCCACGTGGGATTCGGGATGTAAATCGTGAGCTGCCAAACAAGGTTAAATGAACAAATCACACATTGACCTGCAACATTTTTAGGTTACAAAATACCAAGTAAAGCATAATGAGAGAAACATAGCAGAGAGAATCCTTACTTGGTGGTAATGCCTAGCAAGAAACTCAGCCCCTACCCTCAGAGAACCAGTACCAGACAAGCACTGGACAGTAGTCACTCTGTTCTCTTGTATGGCTGGACTGTGGTATATCAAGCAATAGAATCACAATACGCTAATCAGCGGAAGCAAAGGTGGGGAAAACGAAGAAAATGTTATTGGATTATGCCGAATGCAAATAGCATCTAAATATTTACCTATCAGCACCAAAAATGAGCTTGGCACTCAATTTGTTGAAATCGGCAAGTCCAACAATGGGAAGATATTCTTTGACCCGAGAACTGGAAGATATATATCGTAATGAATATTCAATAATTGAATGAAAATAAAATAAAAATAAAAATGATTGAGATCGCTTACTTGTCATTCACTAACATCTGCTCTGCTCTTCTCACCACCTTCAGAACCAGAGGCTTCCCTTCCTGGCAAATACACATCAAACCCAACAAATTGCACATCATCATTACTTCAAAATTACTATTAAGAATAAAAATGGCTACTAAGGAAGGAAAGTACCTCAGTTCGGTAAGCACCAACACCCAAATTCAACTTATCTGGGCTGCTATCCTTGTTATATGCAACTGTCACCTGTTTTCAATTAACATCAATTACTGTTATTGTCCATTCAATCCGCCCATGCAAACAAATCCGCATCCGAAAAATTGACTTCTCGAGTAAAAATCAAAATGAAAAAAAAAACAGCATGATCGCGATCAAAAACAAACACAAAGTAAATAAGTGACCAGAAAAGGGGAAGGATTTGCAGAGAGAGAAAAACTGAATACGCACTCCAAGAATGGCATCTTCAGGAGCTCGAACAATGTTAGCAAACACAGAAGAAGAATCCATCACTTCCTTTTGATTGATCAGAAACAATCACTGTGCAAAGAACTTTTAGGTGATGAACTTTTTTTTCTTTTCCCCTTACTAATTTGTTGTGTATATGTTTTTATAGTCAAACAGAAAAATACTGTGGGCTGCCCTGCTTTAGGGCTCACCCTTCGTATGAAGGGTCAATTGCCCCCCGGGAGGAGTGGGCGCCCATTGTAACGCTCTACCTTTTGAGCACATTGTTTCTCTCCGTGTTTTCAATTTCGTCATGAATATCAGAAGTCTCGGTTTATTCAAGTTTTTTGATCAACGAGATGTTTCAGTTTTCTTTTTGTTTCTTTATGAATAATATTTTATTTTTTGTCGTTTTCTTTTAAGTATATGTTTTTTTTTTAATTTTATTGTTAAAATGTTGAACATTGAATTTTATAATTTTATTGCATAAGAAATCGACACTTGTTCTCTCCGAAATAAAACACTTGTTTTATTTTTATTTTTATTTTAAAAAAAATAACATGACTCTCATGGTAGCCTAGTCATTCTTTTTCTATCAATTTATTACATTTCTTTAAGAAATTATACCTGGTCAACTCAATTTTAAATCTAAATAAAAAAACATACACTTATATATAATATATCATGAAAATCAAAATCTAACCTTTCGTGTTTAATTAAATTGTTTTCTTTTCATTAGTGGTGTGATTTCACTTAGATTACAAGACAAGATGTAAATCCATTATTCTTGTTTTGCTAAAACCCCCAAAAAACCAAAATTAATTTTAAACCTAGTCTTTTCCCTTTGAAAACTTCAAGATTTGTTATCATGTTTTTGATTGATGCTCTCATATTCCTATGATTTTAGGTTTTCTCTAAGTGTTTTTTTAAGCTTATATTTCATTTTGAGTCTAGAAGAAAAACATCTATGAACTGTTCAATAATCTTAATCTAACTACTAATTTACCTTTATAAGTGCTCGTAGAGGTCGATCAAGCTCTGGACAACTCAAGCCAAGTGCTTTAGTCGTAGGTAGTGTTTTTTTTTATTGCGGTAATAATTATTTTTTACTTGAAAATGCATCAAAATAATATATTTTTAAAATTTTATTTTTTACATCAGCATATAAAAATAATTTAAAATTATAAAAAATAATTTGAAACAAGAAAACTCAAAATTTTTCAAGAGTGTTTTTTAAATGAAAAAAACAAACACACTTTCGAACATGTAGAAAAAGTTTGAATTCTAATGTATGAGATAATGGTATCAAACAACCTAAAAAATCAATTCAAAAAGAATAATTAGAAGATTAACATTTTATGTTTCATCCAATAAACAACCGATGAGCTATAGAGGATGATAAAAATATCCAGAATTAGAAGGTATGTTGAAGATTAATGGTGCTAAAATTGATGGCAAAGTCTTTAGATAATTCAAGAGAAAAATGAAGAAGTAAGGCTAGGTTTAAAAATAATAATGGAAAAGTTGTGCTATTTAATATAAAATTCATTAGTCATTAATTGGAATATAATAACAATATTATAGATAATTTAAATGTTTTATTTTTTATTTTTTTATGCACGTTAATGAGGATGTAGTGTGTCATGCAACTTATAAACTATGAGATACATAATGCTATTTCATAAAGAATTAAGGGGAAATGAAAAAAAAAATCATTAGATGATCAACCTAATTAGTTTCTCTATTATTAACATTGTTTATGGTCATAATTTTAAAATATTTTGAATTTGATTCTTCTTCCTACAATATATTGTTCTAATAAGGATATTGAATATAGAACTAAAAACACTAAAGAAGTTATTTGAATAATTCCATGACAAGATTATCAAGTAAAATCAGAAGTATTGAAGTCAAGTTAATAAACATCATAAGAATGTTTAATTCAAAGAAAAAGATCTAGTTTAGGTTTGTATTGCAATAGAAGGCTCCTACTAGGCCGGTTCACAAAGCTCAAGCTTAGAGATAATGAGCCATAAGCCCGTGCTCACCATGCAGGATTAAATTTTTTTGTCTAGTTTTAACACATAATTTTTTATTTTGTAGTTTGGTTTTGTTTTTAATTTTTTAGTTTAGTTTTTTTTTTAAATAAAATTACCGAGACATCCCATTAACAATTCATGGTTTTTATCTTATTTGAAAGTATTATGATTATTGTATCATGCACAGAAATGAAAAAAAAAATTAAAAATACCTTTAATACAATGACATTATTTTAAACGCATTTTACATAATAAAATAAATATATAAAAACTAATATATATTTTTAAAAGTTTTACGATGCCGCACGTGTCATTTGAAATATGCATGAGCTTTGAAATTGACGTCGTGCCCACAACACCCGACATAAAATATAATTAAAAATTGGTAAATTACCAATACATCCCTATAACCAACTCTTGGATTTTATCTTATAGGGGGTATATACGTACTTATACAACTCAGTAGTGCGATCAGCTGAGTCGAGATACCCGATTATAAAAAAGGTCTGAGGATTAGTCATGGTACGCTTAAGTTCATCCAGAGACCCCGTTTATAAAAAAAATATATAATTGAAAAAAATCAAACAAACAAAAAAACAAAAGCTTAAGTTGACCCAGAGACACTAGTTATAAAAAAATATATATAAGTGAAAAAAAGTATAAGCATGAAAGCACTGTAGCAATCCATATTTAAAAAAAAAAAATAAGTCCGGGAATTAATCGTGGTGCTCTTAAGCTGGATCGGAGATCTCGGTAAAAAAAATATAAGTGAATATAAAAAAGTATAAGGAAAAAATAGTAAATTGATTTGGGGATTAGTTGTGGTGCACCCAAGCTGGCTTAGACACTCTGATTATCAAAAAACAAATTTGGTCCAGGGAGTGGTGGTGGTGCGCTTAAACTTGCCCGAAAATCCTAGTTATAAAAAAATATATATAAGTGAAAAAAACAAAAAAAAAAATAAACGTGAAAGAATTGTAGCAATCCATATTGTTTTTTTTTAAAAAATCACTTCAGGAATTAGTCGTGGTGTGCTTAAGCTGACTCGATGACCTCGGTTATAAAAAAACAATGTATAAGTAAACAAAACAAAAGTATAAAAGAAAAGAGAGAGAAAAATGTACCAGCGAGAAAGCACTTTAGAAAAAAAATGGGTCTAGGGATTGTCGTGGTACGCATAAGTTGGCATGGACACTGTGGTTATAAAAAAAAAATAGATCTGGGATTAATCGTGGTGCTCTTAAGCTATCTCGGACACCCTAATTAAAAAAAAATATAAGTGGAAAAAGAAAAAAATATAAAAAAGTATAACAGGCAAAAAAAATGTTTTGGGGAAAAAACGAAAAAAATATAATAAGAAAAAAAAAAGTAAAACATAATAAGGAAAAAAAAGCAAAAAAAAAGAAGAAGCAAAAAACAGGGAAAAAAACACTGTAGCGGGGAAAGCATTGTTGCAATCAACAATGTTATGCGTGGGGAGTTACAGTGCTTTTCTCATACCATTTACAATCCGTATTGTTTTTTTTTTAAATCGGTCTAGGAATTAATCGTGTTGTGTTCAAGCTGACCAAGAGACCCGAGCTATAAATTTTTTTTTGGTCCGGGCATAAGGAAAAAAAATGTATAAGTGAACAAAAAAAAGTATAAGGAAAAAAATAAAAAAATAAAAAATTGGTCCAAGGATTATTTGTGATGCGCGCAAGCTGACTTGGAGACCCTGGTTATCAAAAAACAATTTGGTCCCGGGATTAGTTGTGGTACGCTTAAGGTGACCCATAGAGCATGGTTATAAAAAGAATATATAAGTAAAAAATAATAATAATAAAAGCTTAAGTTGTCTCAGAGACCATGGTTATAAAAATATATATAAGTTAAAGAAAAAAATAAGCGTGAAAGCACTGTAGCAATCCATATTGTTTTAAAAACAAATTCCTTCCGGGAATTAGTCGTGGTGTACTTAAGCTGGCCCGTAGACTCCGGTTGTAAAAAAAAAAAATAAGTGAACAAAACAAAAGTATAAGAAAAAATGAAAAAAAATATTATTAGCAGGAAAACACTTTAGAAAAAAAAAGGTCTGAAGATTAGTCGTGGTACGCATAAACTGGTCTGGACACCCTGGTTATAAAACCAAATTGGATTTGGGATTAATTATGGTGCACTTAAGCTAGTTCGGACACCCCGATCATAAATATATATATATATATATATATATATATATATATATAAGTGCAAAAGAAAAAATTAAAAAAGTATAACCAGAAAAAATATTCATGGAAAAAATGAAAAAATAATAAAAAAAAATCAGAAAAAAAAAAATCCGAAAATTAACTGTGATGTGCTTAAATTAGCCCAAACAACCCGATTATAAAAAAACAAATAAAATTATATATAAGTAGAAAAAGAAAAAAAACTTTAACCATAAAAAAAATATTTCATGAAAAAAATAATCAGAAAAAAACAAGAAACGAAAAAAAAGAATCAGAAAATAAATAAATAAAAAGCAAGAAAAAAAGAATCAGAAAAAACATAATAAAAAAAAATCA
Source organism: Salix exigua (assembly GCA_032356905.1). NCBI lineage: Eukaryota > Viridiplantae > Streptophyta > Magnoliopsida > Malpighiales > Salicaceae > Salix > Salix exigua. The sequence continues at coordinate 8,473,743 of CM063605.1, forward strand.
CTGTGAAAATCCAAGTGTGTATTAGTAATACTTTAGTTTGTCTTAGTAAAACAAGTGTGTCAAACTTGGATGTTATTATCTTTTACTACACATAGACCAACTTTGAGCTCGAATTTGCTTTCCTTGAATACATGGAAAATTATATTTATAGTATGTGGATTTTAAGTTCAGAAAAATGATCTTTTCAATTTATCTAACATTGCATACATTAAATCTATTTAGTAAGAGTTATGGTTGTTTTAATTTTATTATGTAGTGTGCAAATTCAAGCATTTGAAATATATGTTTACACTCTCAATAAGTCAAAGATGTGTGTAATCTAATTTGAGTATATTTCATATAAAAAATGCATTTATGTTAGCCTTGGTAAAGTTAATGTCAATATTATTGTTTTCTATACTTCAAGGGTTCTTCTTAGTATATATTGATCATTTAACCATGGGTAATGCATATTATGTTGAAGTTGAATCTAAAAATATTTGACCTAGCCTTTTAGCTCCATTTCCAATTCTTTATCTCCATTTGTGTAGTGAATTATTGCTAACTATTTAACTTTAAAATGATGATCCGACATGTTATCTGGATTTGTATATCTTTTATGCAATTGATGATGAGCATAAACTATTCTTATGAGTAAGTTATATGTATGGACTATTTTTATTTGGTCTACTTTGATTTTTTTTTTGTATAATGCTTGTTTATGGCTATCATATACATTAATTTAAGTGGGACATTCATTCTTTTTTGATATGGATGAAATGAGAAAATAAATTAACAACTTTAAGAACATTTTGAATTCTAGAAGAATCATATGGATGATGATGAGAATGATTTATTTATTACAAAAAAAAGTTCTTATAGTAATGATAATAAGGATATTAATCCTTTCCATTGATGTCCACATAATCAAAGGTGTTAAAAAAAACTATTTCATTTATATATTTTCATTATCTAACCATAATAATCTATTATGATGGTGAAAGGATTATCTTAATTTGATTTTTTTAATAAAGTACTATAACTTTTCAAGGAATTAACCAAGCTTTGTAGTACTTTTTATTTACATTTCTTCATAGTTTTTGATTTTTATATTTTTAATGTCTATGTACTAGTTATTATTATATCAAACTTAGTCGCAAGCCTAGATTTATTTTTATTTTTTTTCTTAAAAAAAGTTGATTTAACTCAGGGATTCATGCAAAAGAAAGGATATAAATAACACATTTTATAAGGAACAAGAATATCTTGATGATGATTGATATTTCTGTCAAGGATTTTTGAGAGAAAAGAAAGAGGCGTATGAGATAAATAAAGAAAAAAATAAATAAATTGTGTATTATCATGTGTATATTTTTGAAATATTATTTTCAATGTTAATCTCAAGAGAGATTATTCCACTAAATCAAAGAGTTTCCTTCTGGTTTAGTTTTATAAATCTTGGAATTAAAATTAATATTTTGAAAAGAGTTAAAAACACAAAAATTAATTAAATATAACTTGTAGGATCTCAACCAGAATATAAGAAACACCTGAAAGTCATGGCATATAAAAAAATATACAGACCATCAGGACCATTGATTTTTTATACCACCAGTCATCTCTAGAGGCATTTTTTTGTTCCAATCACTGCATTATGGAGTTCGTTTTGCCCGACGAATGAGCGATAAGAAGTCATTGCTGTGTGCTGATGGTTTTCTAAATAGGGTGCTCCGTCCACGCCTCGATGAACATTGCTGCAGCAAGACGATCGAGGCCATGAACTGGTTTAGTAAACCTAATTCAATGTCAAGTGACAGATAGAATAATCGATAGCACGTAATCCTGACCTGAAAGTGAAAACTGGGAATATTTGAAATCCTTGAGGGCACTGAAAGGCCATCACGAACAGGCACTGCAATCCAAGTCAACGCTATATTTTAAGTAAATTATGTTTTAATCTAACTCATTAGCTAGATATGTCATCACCTGAATTAGGGTCTCCTTTCTCGGCGGAATTTCCCGACCATAGATTCTTGGCTGAGGTTGATTTCTGATCAGTGCAGGTGTGAAAGGAAAGAGGCAACTGCGCTGCCTTAGATTGATCATGCCTGGCCATCAATATTTTTGTGGAAGCTTCAGGATTCGAATCTCTGCATATATATACAATAAAATACATCATGGCATCAAAGTTCTTGTTTTCTAGGTTTTCTCTGTTGATTTTTGTCATGAAGCATATAAATAGGGAGCATGTACCTTACAATATCTTCATTTGATATCTCGACACTCGTAATTGCTGCTCATGAGAGACAGACCAGTAAATCAGTAAAACAAATTGATTGCTGATCATAACGTAAGACAAAACAAATTAAAACAAGAGTAAATTAATGTTTACGTTTTGACAAATAGCGATGGTGATGTTTCGGTAAAGATGCTGCCCACCTTACTCTTGTGAGAGCAACCCTGTGAGCATATTTTTCACATGAAAGCAGTCTCTAACAGAGAAAAAAACACAGAAAAAAGAAGAGGGTTAATTAATTTATATGAATCAATACATCAGAGGCCATAAATTAATGAAATGGGGTGTTTAGAAGGTGATCATTAAGTGGCTGAAAATGGATTAATATTAATACTAACTTGTTTCAGGCAATTAATTCTGAGCTCAGCCTCGGAAAACGCACAGCTGTTAGAAATACTGCTGTTAAGATTAGCAGAGACGCATCCAAGATGATCAACAACTGAAACAACTGCCCTGCAGAGATACTCTTTTGTGCTCTCCACAACCCTGCAAAATCATGCATATAATTATCAGTTTTTTTCACCATGAACAGGTACTGGTTTTCCCAGATAGAACTTGAGAAGTAACTCTACTTTTGAAAAACAAATAAAACTGCAGACAACTTTCTAGCGGAGGTTGAGAGCTCACATATGTTTCTGGGTGGTGTTCAAGAAAGTTCTTTCACAGTGATTGGCTGCGTGATGGAGCTGAGAACGCAGGTCTCGAAGTTCCTGTAACATTAATTTGTATATGATTGCTCTGGAAATTAAAGAATCATGAAGGTAAACATAAACAAAAACATACCTGAAGAGACTTTTTGAAGCGGATAACGTCTTGGGATTCATGACTCTCAGGATTCTGAGACGCATCTGATTTGGAAATCTGCATTATTTTTTATGAAGTTGCCGTAAAATTGCAGAAGAAGATAGATGAGAAAGAGGGAGGATTAAAAATAAGAACTTCCACAGATCATAATCAATCTCTTTGCCTCTAGTTTATATTATTATATAAGCTAGACAGTGAATGTGTTACAGAGAACTCGTGATATTTCCACCACCACCACCACATACGTGCGAAGTTCATGAGCGAACAAAAAACAGTGTCCAAAAGCCATTGATGAAAGAAAGATTCTTCAGAGCCATATGGTCCTGCATGTAGAGAATATTGACAAGAAATACCGTCCGCCCGTGATTCTATGTTCCTTCCTTTTCTCTCTTTTTCAAAAAAAAAGTGCAGTACCCTTACTGACAGGATGATTTGTCACGACAAATCCATTCAGAGATTCGTCATATTAAATTTTTAAAAAATATTATTCTCCTGTCATCGAGACTCGTAACAACATTAATCACTCCTTAGTCATCAATTATTTAACCTTTTTTAAATTTGATATTATTTGTTTTCTTTTGGGATATTTTTTCAGAATATTTTTTATTATAATTTTATCCTTTTTGTATTCTAGTTATTTTGGCTTCTATATCTTTTTGCTCTAACAAGTTTTTTTTATTAATATATTCTTACAATTTAATTCTTTTAAATTCTAGTTATTATCTTTGGACTACACTTGATAAATCAACATTATGATGATTAGTCATTCCTAATTGTAACATCTGATTAATTATCGATAAAGTCATGTTAGTGAATGTTCCATAAGCCTGTTCTAAGTCCCAATAATTGCTTATAAAAAACGTCTCAATGAGGTTCACCTATCGTATGGTACTCGGTTTTTACTCGTAATTTTTGTTGAGCTAAGCCGATATGAGATAAAAAAAAAATAATGCTCTTGATTCTTAGATTGGTGGATGTTATATTGATTTTTATTAATACCAGGGATTATATTATCGGTGAATATTAGATTATGAATTTAATCGATAGTCGGACCATATTAAGATTGAATGTTAGACTAAAATCTTGTTGTTTAGAAATCAAGAGGATGTGCTGCTCTTTTAATATTCAGAGCACTGATCCATATTGATTCTATCTATTTTAAACACTAAAAGTGAATAACATGATATTTTTAGAAATATGATTTTATAAAACAAATTAAGCAAGCTTTTAAAATATTCGGGCTTGTCGGCCCATTGAGCTTTTTAATTTGGGTCAAGTTCAAATGAGCTTGCAAATAAAGCCCTTGACTAAAACCTGATAACATGACCTAGAATTGTTAAGAGCCGAATATTTTATTCATCTAGAGGAGAGGGACTCTCGAGGAACATATATGGACAGTGATGAAGATAACTTTAACTAGGTGTTTATATATATATAAATCAAAATCAGCAGAAAAATAAGAAGATCAGGACAATATATTTCAAAAAACATCAAAAAATATATTTTTTTCATGATTATTATTATTGGAAAATGTTTAGTTATTTATTTTATGTTCTTCATCGGTTTTATTTTATTTTTTGCAGACATTTTAGAGAAACAAATAGAATACAGAAATGGGCTCGATTTTATTTCTAAATTTATACGAATTTGATAATGGGCCTCAAACCCAGACTTCTGCCTTCCCTGTTAGGTTCTAATGGTTCAAAGATTTTTTAGGTTAAGGTTTGAGATTTTTCAGTCTCTAAATCATCCCTGTTAATTTTGATAATTATAATACATTCTATATAATTAAAAAATGATGTATTTAAAAAATATAAGTATCTATAAAGGAGTTTCATAAATAAATATTTTCTATTGAATTATTAATGAAAAATAAATGCATTGTAATTTAACAAATATTTGTATTCCAAAATAACTAAAGAAAAAACTTAAAATTACTGCTTCGACATAAACAGCCTAATAAAATTAAAATACGTTATATACTATTTATGAATAGAATCTCAATGCTGAACCTTTATTTTCTATTTTTTTTTAAAAAAAATATGAACTCTTACCAGCAGTGTTGTACAAACAAACAATTCATGTGATTGTTTTTCATACAAACACATAGAGGAACTCCTTTTATCATAGAAAATTCATTATTTGTTATTTAGAATATATACCTCAATTTGTCTTATCTATGATTGAATGAGTCTTTAATATGTTTTAATATTTTTAATTATTTGTAGATACCCAATTGTACAACACGTAATTTAATAAAGTTTCTTAATCAAAATTGATAAAATAATTTTTTTGAAATTTAAAATTGTCATTGACTTATATTGGGAAATGATTTAAATATTTCTCAAAATTGGTTAAAATGTTTGGAGAAATAAGAGCTTCAAAAATAAACAATCATTATTTAAAAAAACAATACTCTTGTATATCTCAAGGTTATTTTAAAAACAAAAATTATATCAATTTAGATATGTATAAGGATGTATTAGAAAATGTGATATTAATTATACAGAAACATAGTAGATGTAATTAGAGATATAAGAATCTATTTTTTTTTTTCTATTGAGATTTTATTGAACAACAAGATCTTAATCTAGCATTTTAACGTCATTTTCTTTTCTTTTTTTATTCGACCTACAAATCCATTGAAATTTAATTTTTTTTTTATGATTTATATAAATTAAATTTCAAGTTTGAATGAAAATAATATTTATCCACAAAAAAAACCCATTGACCTAATCGGTTTCCATTAAAATTTAATTATATCGACAATATATTTATTTTTTTATATAAAAAATTATTGACCCGGGTGATGGGATGATTTGGATCATTGAATCTTATCTTTTATGCAAGCCTAACGAACAATTATGGCACAAAACTGACTTCCACCAGTGAGTGTGATGTTAAAATGACGTCGCATTCAGCTTTCACTTAAAATCAATCCATTGAATGAGGAAGATCCTGAATATCATCTCTGCAGATTCATGCATGAAATGCCCTCATGCAGCCCTCAACAGTGGAACTTGGCTGTCCCTCCATACTTGCCTCAGTGTTCTTCCTGTTCAATCACTCCCAATTCCACTATTTGCTGCTCACTTGCGTTACCAACACTAGGAAAACGACTGGAATCAGCTAAAAAAACATGATTTGAACTTTCTCAGTGCTTAGAATATTCTTCAAATAGAAAACATGATTGAGACTGCGACTTTGAGCAGATTAATTTGCCACTCATCCAGTGTTTTCCCAGAATACTGGGATTGAGAACACCGGCTGGCATGGCTACGACCAGGGTTGGCGGCTTACTAGTTCATCTATACCTAACCCAACTTCCAAAAACATCCATGCTTGCAAGATTAATATTCTTCTGTGTTTCCAATCCATGATTTGCAAAGTTCTTGAGCCTCACGTAATCTATTTATCTATATATAACTCCGACGATAGAACACCATATTTCATTGCTCTGCTTTCGATTCAACCTTGCTTAGTTTAATTCCTTTATCAGTCAAGATTAATCTCCATGGCTCGTTTGATCACATTGCCACTGATCATTCTCGTTCTTCTTTCGTTTAGCCACGGTTCATCGGATGCTAGGAAGATTCCATGCCAAGAGAAGGGTGGCGTCCTCCTTCCCGAAAACTTGGTGTTGAATGTGCTTCCTAAGGGCCCAGCACCGCCGTCGTCTCCTAGTGGAGGAGGTGATCCGATTCCAATTCCTTCTGAGACTGAGATGATTCTGGGATCGTATCCAAGTCCTGGAGAAGGAAATTAGAGACACTTTCTCTCCAGTCATAAACACTCTATGAATACTTGCTTAATTTCTAGCTGTTATTGCTTGTATACTTCCAAGGCATACATCACAGTATATGCTACATTGTACTTCTTATCCACAAAGTGTATGAATTAATTAAGGCTCATTATCGAGTCATCAATAAAATAAATTGTTCGTGTAAATGATATAAGATGAATATTAGCAACCTAGATCATCGAGGAGTTCACATAAACTTTTATGTTAAATTCATGGAGTCAAGTGTTCAAGTGTTCAATCACGAAGGAAGCAACACGTACGCTCACCACCACATGAACGCCATTGAAAGACTCTTCAATACAGAGATTTTTGTTCATTATTGAAATATTCTTATCCTT
>CM063605.1:8481461-8496773 GCA_032356905.1 Salix exigua
TCGAGAAATTAAACAACCATTTAAACGAAGGCTTTAGATTGAGAATGGCAGTTGCTACTGACCACCTACAGCTAATCGCTAAACAAAGAGAGGCCCTGGAGGCCGAAACAGACAAGCATTGTGAGGAGAATCATCCTCTCAGCCAACAAGAAACCAACGACCCTCTCGTTATCGATCTTGACCGGTGTCCCGAAGAGGCCTAGCAAGCCAAGGGATATTCCAAATAGCCCGAGTTCCATTTGCCAATGGAATCCCATTGCTGCACATAAGCTGGTCTCTTATCACCTTAAATATGGCTTCTCCAACAGTGGTTGCCGGTTGAGAGAGCTGTTGAAAAATCCTCTTGTTACGCTCCTGCCAGATATAATAGACCGTGGCTGCGAAAATGAGAGCGCCAATCTTGTTGTTAGTGGATTTAGTGTCCTGGCACCTACGCGAGGTCCACTCCACTAAGTTATTCCACGTCAAATTTGGCCAACGAGTATGAGCTTTTGCTTGGATGTACTTCTAGACTTGAAGAGAGTATCTGCACATGAAGAAGAGATGTTCATGGGTCTCTTGGACCCGAGTGCAGAGCCGACAAGTTGTATCCTCGCCATTAAGATAATGCAATCTGTCCATTGTTCGAAGTCTTCCCTGAGCTGTCAGCCATAGCATGAAGGAGTGTCTGGGAATGTGGATGTTGTGCCATAACAGATGATGGAGATCATTAATTGGTTTCCTGACCCTTAGGTGCTCCCAAGCCGAAGAAATGGAAAATTGCCCAGAACTATTAGGGACCCAAACCACTGAATCTTCCCTAGAAATATCGGGTTGAAAATTGATTCTGGACCATAGTTGTTGATTAAGCAAAGAGACCTACGGGAAAGACCAACTCCCATTATCAATGGCATCTGCCACTTTTGCATTCCACGAAAGCAGGGAGGAAGAGAGATTCCTCTGAGAGAGTGTCTGACGGGCGCAAACCCATGGGCATCCAGTAGTCAAACCATAGGAAGGTGTTCTTTCCATTTCCCACTCTCAGTCTAAACTCCCCTCTACATCATTCCCTGGCTTGGAGAATCTTCCTCCAGGTCCATGAAGGATTAGAAGGAACTTGAATCTGCCAAAGAGGGCTCCCCCTGATAAGGTATCTGTCCACCCAAGCAACCCATAGGGAACTCTTATCTGTAAGAATGACCCAAATATGATTTAACATGGCAACCTGGTTCCAAGTCCTCAAGCTTTTAATGCCTAAGCCCCCTTCCGCCTTCGGGAAGCAGATATCCTTCCAAGCAACCTTGGCCCCCCTAGAAGATAGAGAAACTCCTTTCCATAGAAATGCAGAAAGAATGTTGTCTATTTTTGCAATCGTAGAGGCTGGGATAATAAATTTTGATGCCCAATAAACTTGAACTGAGAACAAAACCGAGATAATTAACTGAAGACGCCCGACATAACACAACGTGGATGTAGTCCACAGCCCAATACAACCTTTGATGCGCTCCACCAGAGGGAAACAATCTGCATTGAAAAGTCTCGTTGTGATGAGGGGGACCCCAAGGTAAGATGGAGGCGCATTGCTTACATTAATCCCCAGGATAGTAGCAAGCGTGGACTGCATTGCCTGGCTCACCCCTGCAGCAAAAACCAAATTTTTGCTATGATCAATGCTTAACCCTGATAACATAGAGAAAGAGTCAAGAGCATTCTTTAGGATTTGGATGGAGCTCGGATCACCCCTACTAAAAAGAATTAAATCATCTGCAAAGCTGAGGTGCGTTATCCACAGGTCTTTACATCTTCAATGGAAGGTGAAAGAGGGATCAAGAGCATTCTTTAGGATTTGGATGGAGCTCGGATCACCCCTACTAAAAAGAATTAAATCATCTGCAAAGCTGAGGTGCGTTATCCACAGGTCTTTACATCTTCAATGGAAGGTGAAAGAGGGATCAATAACCACTTTTTGCATAATTCCGTTAAGGACTTCCATAGCTAGGACTAACAAATATGGAGAGAGGGGGTCCCCCTGCCTAAGGCCCCTTGAAGCCAAAAAAAACCCATGGTCTTCACCATTAATGCTGACCATGAAACTAGGGGTTGTTATGCAAGCCCGGATCCACTTAATGACGGTGGGATGGAAGCCAACATTCCGCAGAGCCTGAATAATGAAATTCGAATTCAGCGTATCAAAGGCTTTCCTCGGGTCAACTTTGATAGCACAACGGGGAATCCCTCCCTGGCGATGGTAGTTGTGCATGAGCTCTTGCACTAGGAAGATAGCCTCTGAGATGTTACGGCATGGGAGGAAAGTTGATTGCGATCTGCTAATGACCGAGGCAAGGCTAGCTGAATTCTATTAGCAATGATTTTCGATATGCACTTGTAGATTACCGAGCAACAAGAGATTGGTCTGTAGTCATTTAGGTGCCCCGGGTTCTCCACCTTGGGAACTAAAATGATCCTAGTGGTATTGATGCACCTAGGCATGGAGGTTGTTCTGAAGAAATGCTCCACAGCTACAACAAAGTCATTTCCCACCGTTTCCCAACTTGACTTGAAGAAGCAACTGTTATAACCATTTGTCCCTGGCAATTTGTCATCCGGAATGGAAAATAAAGCCTCCCTAATCTCTTCCCTTGTAACTACGACAACCATTGCTTCCACGTCCTCCCTGCTGACAGCTTTTGTGTACATAGAATTCTCAATTCTATTATCGGCAGGATGGCTAGGATCGGTTAATAGAGTTTGGAAGTAGTTGGATGCCATATTTCCCATCTCCATTGGCTCGCTCACCACCTCCCCGGTTTCTGAAGTGAAGCTATGAATATGATTCCTTGCCCTGCGATGTAAAAGAGACCTATGAAAGTAAGCTGTGTTTTTGTCTCCAAGCTTCAACCACTGCACTCTCGACCGTCGTTTGAAGAAGGATTCCGCGTCAGTATTAAGCTTGTTATAGAGGTAACAAGCCTCCCTCTCCCTACTTCTGATACCCTCGTCACGCGGGTTCATATCCAGTTGGCGTTGGACTGCATGCCACTTTTCCTTGGCCATGATCACTCTGTGAGAAATATCATGCGTGCGATGGCCAAGCTTGGATTTCAAGTAACCTTTAAGAACCCGAAGCTTAGAGGTCAACCTACTTATGGGATTACCGAAGACTTCCACCGCCCAAGCAGCTCTAACAACCTCTCCATAACCTTCCTACTTGGTCCAAAAGTTCAAAAATTTGAACCTTGCCTTTTGCCAAGGAGGAGGAGGAGCTAACAACAGGACAATGGGACTGTGATCGGAAGCAAGTCTCGCCTGAAATTTAGCCTTTGACGCCGACCAAGTTGACAGCAACCGGTGATTCCCCCACACCCAATCAAGCTTTTTGAGGATGGAATTCTCTCCATGTTGGCCATGTCCCAAGTGAAGTGCATACCCGATGGCAGGATTTGGTCGAGCTCCGCCTGAATGATACAAGATGGGTACTCATCCATGTGAGAGTACCAGTGATGGTCACCTCCGCTATGATCCCTTGAGTTTGTGATAGCATTGAAGTCCCCTAGGATTGTCCACGAAACAGTGTTATTGACCATTTTTTGTGAAGATAAATAGCTCCAAAGGGCCCTACGGTCAACTGGCGAGTTCATGCCATAGACGAAAGTTACACGAATAAAAGAGCCATTTGCCTGACTTGGCACATCACGGGTAATCCACTATGAGGATGTGTGAATGAGAGTGAGTGAAACTATCTTCGGATTCCAACATACTAAGATTCGACAAAGATGGCCATGGTGCATATTAGATGCAAACTGCCACAAAGACAAGCCCAGACCATTCTCAACCTTAGCAATGTTAGCAAGAAGAATGTGGGGCTCCAGGATGCCCAGTAAATGTCCAAATTGTTTTTGGTGATCCAATGTTGGATCGATTTTTGTTTATGTGGGCTATTAAGCCCTCTGATGTTCCATGCTCCTAAAGAGGCCACCATTTATTAAGGGGTTTTGTAAAATACAGGCCTGTTCTCAGAGGCCCCTAGACCCCTTCTTCTTCCTGCCACTCTTCTTTTTCCTTACAGCCGGTGACGTGGTGGTGGCCTCATCTCCCTCAAATGAAACGTGGTTGCTACGTGGCATCGAACTTCCCTCTTCTTCTATGCCTGCCTCGACATCCCATCCAATATTTGGGGTCCCCTCCTGTCCTTGCATATCCCCATAGCAGAGCTGATTTTCCTTTCGGCTAGTAGCACAATTTTGGCCTACTGCACCTACAGTGCTTTGCTTGCTACTTTCTGAAACTTGCTTAATTGGGATTGTCTGCGTTACATGCCTAACTCCTGATGACTAGGATCTGCCACCTTTTGTGGCACGCGAGAAGGGTCGACGTCAATCCAAGGCTGTTTTCCTTCCTTGTGCTTTGGTCGGCTCAGCTACTGCTGCTGGCTCCCCACTACCGCCTCCGAGGGCTGTCATCCGCTGGCGGCTGGGGTTCTTCCCGTTCCTTTGACTGGTTGAAGGGATGCTGTTGTTCCCCACCGTTAATTTCTCTCCTCCCACTTTGGTCTTCTCCGGAGCAGGACATTTGTGGCCAAAGCTTTGGCAAGCCTCACAACGGGAGGGTTTCCATTCATACTCCACAGTGACCTTCACAGGCACCATTGATAAAGGGCACTCAACTTCAAACTGTCGAATGAAAGGAAGGCTAGCATCTAACTCCACGCATAACCTGGCATAGTCCAGCCTTTTGCAATTGATAGTTTGTTCATCGCAAGATTGCGGCTTCCCCACCATGCTTGCTGCCATGCTTAGACCTTGCTTGGTCCATAGAGGAAGAGGGAGCCCTCTTAAGCGAATCCATACAGACACATGGGAAATCTTACTACGATTATCTCCAAACATCCAAGGGCCTTTTTCAATTATCTCCAAGACGTCTTCCTAGGACTTAAACCGAAATATAAAGAAGCCATCAGCTGCGGTGAATACTTGTTCTAAGCCAAAAGAATCCCAAACTTTCCTTGCAATGAGATTAACTGCATGGTATGGAATTCTATAGCCTGTAAAGCAACCGATCATACAACGGAGGCTTCTCCGGAATGGCCTCCAATGTGTGCCTGGTGGATGAGTTCATTACCCGAACTATGTCTGCCCAAGAGGTCAGGAATGGTTCCAGACCTTGTGGCTTGTTGCTGTTGTCATTTTGGGTTTTTTTTGTTTATAGGTAGGGTGGGAAGTTGAGGGTGTTTCTGGTTGGGGTTTTGCTCGTACTAGGCATTTTGGTATGGTTGGAGAAGGAAGGAGGAGATCGGAGGAGGGGGGAGAAGATAATCTCGGGTTATTATTTATTTTATTTGAGATAATTTATGAAATTAATTTTTTTTTCAATTTGATTCTCATTCAACTTTTTAATTTGTAAGGTTTGTTCTTCATTATTTTAATAAACTTGAAAAAAAATATATTTTTTAATAAATTATTTTCCAGTTCATTTTCCACAACACTGTCAAACATCGGAATTCACTTTTCAAAAGAAAACCACTTTCCAGCAAACAAACGGGGCCTAAATAACAAACAAACATCTACTAATATAAACAAACCTTAGTATGCAAGCACATTAAACATCATTATCATTAAAAACAAACATGAAATACCTTGCTTTGGATATGATGTGATAAGGTGATGACTATCTTTTCTATTATATAATTAGCCTCTAACTTAGAACCTTTAAAGAGTAGTTAGAGTTTTATAATTACCGTAAAACTAGGATTATCTTTTCTATTATATAATTAGCTTTTAACTTAGAACCTTTTAAAAGTAGTTATAGTTTTCTAATCACCATAAAACTAGGTGACACCTTTTTTTTTCTTTCTATTTTTACATGAATTTCACCTGAATATTTCCTATGTCATTATCATATAAAAATTCAGGGAAGAAGTATCTTTATAATTATCTTTTTAATAACTATTTTTTTTTACTAAAAAATAACTTTGTGCATTATCATATAAAATTTTGAAGTATGTTGATGTTAGGTTTAAGTTGATTTAATTTGCATGAAATAAAACTTTAGTTGTTTAATAGTAAGAGATGAACTTAAGTTGAAAGTTCACTTTACTGAGGTCATACTACTTTAATTGTCTGTTTGGGAGTGCGGTTGCGGTAGCTTTTCAAAGTGCTTTTCGTGCTGAAATATATCAAAATGATGCTTTTTTATTTTTTAAAAATCATTTTTGACATCAGCACATCAAAATGATCTAAACACACTAAAATAATTTTATTTAAAATACAAAAAAATAATAATTAAAATTTGACAAAACACCGGTTGTACCACTCATCATCCAAACAAGGCCTAAAGCTGAAACGGTGTCGATGACTCGATGGGCAACGAATCTCTACTCATCTTAGCCCATTGTCCCAGAGTTGCTATTCAATTTGGACCTTCTAGATTTCCACCCTCGGCCCACCGAGGCCAACGTCAGCTTCGGTCTGTTTGGTGTACCTTAGGCCTTCGGCCCTAAATGGCACCGAGAAGAATAAACCTAAGACGCTCGGTCGTTCTTCTTGCTCTCCACTGCTCCTATAAAACCACCTCATACCCTAATTCTTCTAACTCGCCACACATTTTAAAGAGCCTCCAAGGCATCCTGTTAGCGCAGATCTGGTTCGTTTGGGGGTTTAGGGTTCATTCTACTTAGGCTTGTAGCCATAGAAATCTTATCTATGCGTGTTTGTTTTCTCCGGAAGAAAATGTTTTTGGGGCAATGACGATTTTATCGTGAAAGGTCTCGTTCGTCGTAATGGCTCTTTAAAGGCCTTGCCGACCATCCTGATATATCACCACCCATATTCCGAGTCCCTTTTATTTTTCTTATTTTCTGCTGCCTTTTCTATTGATATGAAAGCTGTCTGGCCGATGATTAAACAAAATTTTATAGACAAGCATATGTCTGAATCTACATGTGTTGAACAATCTAATCTTCTCTATGAGGCCGAGTCTTTAAGAATTTCTTGCCTGTTTCTGCTGTAAGCTAAGTTTTTGGCTTTCAATTTTATTTTCGTGTTCTTTTTTATGCAGTTGCCATTGATGAGAGAACTGGTATATTTGTCACTCATGATGAATCTGTGATTACCAACCTACCACTACTGCCTTCCTTCTGAGGCATACTATATGATTTGCATAAAAGTTTGCCCCCTCAATTTGTTTTACTTCTTCTAGTAGATCCGTTTTAGATTGAATAATCGGGTCATATGATGATTATAAGCATAGTTCAACTGATCATCTCTGTGATTAGAGCAAAACCTTTTTAGTCTTTCGCTCCTATCTGATGACCCCTTCGAAATATTTATATCCTTTTAACCTTTTCTTCAGTTAATAGTCTCTTAGCTGTTTCTTGTGTATTTGTTGTAAATCATGTCATGTTCTCAGTAGAACATCTGGTTTCTATACATATTTTGTATGCTCTTGATGTCAGAGGGACAGTGATGATCATTATCAATGGTCTCGTTCGTCGTAATGGCTCTTTAAAGGCCTTGCCGACCATCCTGATATATCACCACCCATATTCTGAGTCCCATCTGAGTTACGACTTCATTTCAGTTGTAGAGATTTATTTGACATTTTAATTGGTGACAGATTCTTGCAATCTAATTTTAAAGTGAAATCATTCTATGAGCTCTCTTTGGTTCTTTGGGGTAACCACTTTAAGAAAATAATTTCTATATCTTTTAAGTCATTTTTAGTTTTAGGTGTAGTTATTAAAAATAATAATTTTTATATTGTTTGTATTTTTTTTTTTGATAAAAAAACATTCTCAAATACATTTTGAAATAATACTAAGTGATAATTTAAAATGTGGTTGTGGTTACTTTTAAAAATTATTTTTTATGAATAAATGTATTAAAGTAGTTTTTGATATTTATAGATGAATATGATATAAATATTTTATTTAAAATAAAAAGAAATTTTGAAAGCTTTTTAAAATAGTGTAAAATTAATTTGATATATTATTGATAAAAATATTTTAATTGATTATTTAAAATAGTTGATATTGTTTTATACTTTTGATAAAATTAATTTGCTATTTTATATATTTATAGATGAAAATGATATAAAAACATTAAAAAGTATAATTAATTATTTTGATGTATTTTTGAACAACAATATACTAAACAACAATATACTAAACATTTTCAAACAGTGTTCTTTTATTATTTTGGAAGAAAAGATAAATGTGAAGGTGAAAGCAAGATGACAAACAGAGATAAGTCACTATATTATGGAGGCAGAATATTATTTTTTGACACCCCTAGAGGATGGTATAACCATTATGACATGTATTCATAAGTTAAAACTACATTATGGAGTCAGAATGCATGGTGGTTTATAATCCTAATAACTTCTATGCTTGCTATTGCTCTATAAATAAGGAATTATAGAGGTTGGATCCATCCATATTAAAAAGTGATGATAATACCCTTTGGATCCATCCAAAATGGGCCACAAAATATTATAAAGGTTGGCCTTGAAGTACTACTACCTAAACATGGATGGCTTGTATTAAAAGTCATTAGATGGAACTATGTTGAGATATCGGAATGAAAAAGAGGCTAAAAAGCACTGTGAAAAGTGTACAAAGAGATTTATGCTTGAATCTAAGTGGACTTATAATGAGCAAATTGATATAAATAATAAGGTATTTATGAATGACTATGAAGAATTACTACATGGATTATAAAATAAAAGGCAAAATTAATGCACCTCTAATTTCTTTATTCAATGAATAAAAGTCATTGTGTTCATTAATCCAAAAATCAATAATGGATGCAAGCTTATGAGTGGATGAAATCCTATTTATTAATAAAGATTTGATCCACTGATATAGGTTACTTTAAAGAATAATGACAAGTAATGCTCAAAACTTTAGTGACAGGATAATTATAAAAAAAAAATAACAAGAGTATATAGCAAGAAATTTCAACTAAAAGAGTTTGGTGACCTGATATTGAGATAAATTATGTTATTGTTTGATGAATGCCATAACAAAGAGGCACCACATTATGGAGGCCCATGTATGGTAAGAACATATTTTTTAGGCAAAAGAATATTGTTGATTCATATGAGTTTGGATGAATAGATGACATTCACAAAATGCAAAAGACTTCCTTTTCAAAAATCATTGATGATGGTATAACCATTATGAATACATGTCATAATGGTTATAACATTGGAAATAAATTACTCATTATTATTTATGTTTAAAAATAAATACTTTAAATAATATAATTTTTGTTCAAGTCTCTTGTTTTGAAATCGATACATATAAAAGATCACCTCACCATATACCATCATCAATTACATTTTTGTTGATACAAGAAAATAAAGCATTCCTTTTCAAAAATCCTCCGGGGATTGCAAGATTAAAAAATCAAGATGTTTTAAACTTATATAAAAATAATTTATATTTTTAAAAGACCAAGATTCTGAAAATCATTATGGATAAAGATTACCTCGCTCAAACCAAACTAGATAATAAAAAATGCTTTAGAAAAACCCTGTTTATTTACGTCACTAAAAAAATATATATTTTGGTTACACGACTTTATAGTTTATACAGTAAATATTGTAAAGATAGATAACTACCATGACCTAACTTCAGGCCCCCGAAAATTCCTTTTATGAAAAAAAATTGTTTCAAAAAATTATCAAATAAGCAAAAATAATAATTAGAAATTCAAAATTTCTTTTCAAGTTATCCATAGATAAGCTGCAACACGTCTAAACACTAAATGGATAATCAATATGGGATATTATTGTTGAAGATGGGTTTGATTACAAAAATTAAAAGTTGAAAGGCCTAAATGGACCAAAAAATTAAGTCACTGATTAAACAGTGTGATCTTGACAGTCATCTCAGAGCCCAGAAAGTTTTCCCCTGGTCTGTACAGCAGTTTGCAGATGAAGTGATTACGACCTACTCAGGTGTATGCGTGTGTGAAGAGAGATGAGATGAGAGAAAGTTGCTTCATTGAATACAACTCAATTGTGTGGATCAATACAGGTATGTTCTACAATTACATCCAGGTCATGGGAAAGGGGGGGAAATCCTTTCCCTTGACAAAATTGCTTCTCTCAAGTGAAAAAGTTGTAACGGTACTTTTTTTTTAAAAAAAGTGTGAAGATAAAAGGCTAAGAAAATGGGACAGAATAGGATGAAAGAAGTGTGAATATCCAGAAAATAAACAAGCTCTTCCGAAGGGCTTGGTACTATTCAGATGGAGCAGTGTTCTGCTTGTCAACAGCTCAGCCGGCCTCAAGAACTGTGCCGCCAATCCTGTTAGGTGGCCAATAGCGGAAAACTGACCTTCCAATTATATTCTTTGCGGGGAGGGGACCCCTAAAAGATGCATAATTCCAGACGTCGTCAATAATATTACTTGAAAAAGGAAGAAGTATAAATAAAATGCTAGGCATAATGTGGTGGTTGTAATTTCAGGAGCCATTACCAGACGTGTGAATCGTAACTATTATTACGATTGTCACCCATCACAAAAACGGAGTTCTCAGGTACACGCTGCATTACAGAGCAAAGAAACGAATGATGGGTCATAAAAACTGTACATTTACATGCAAATACACTGCAAGGCAAGAAGTTCAGAGTTTTAACTTCTGCGTCATAGTGAAACTATGACTACAGTGAGGAGTTCTTGGTCAAACTTTGACTGTTTGTGTAGGCCAACGACCGACCATAACCCTCCTCCTATATCTGGGTAGGGATAAAAGAACATTCCAAAACTAAGACATGAGATGCCAATGATGGAGTTGATACTTACAACAGGAGTCATCTCATACGAAGGAGAATCAAGAATAAACTTTTCACTTCTCGCATCTCCATTTACTATAAGCTTCCCCTCATGAACCTGAAATCAAACCATGGGAATGCAATGGTCAAAATTTTCGAAGAAAAATTTCTCTTCGAAAATTTTGAACCAACTAACATTTTGTAAGATAGAAGACGTATTCAACCAGCATCATTTTCATATGACAATTAATCAAATTTCATCCAAATGTAATGAGATATAAGAGTCTATAATTCAGCAAAACATCATTTTTGGTGCTCATCATTGTCATCAGAAATAAAACAAATATCGATTCCCCTTCCCCTTCTCAGTCTAGAAATAAAATTCTAAATAGAGAGAAGTGTTCGATGAATAACATCAATGCATAAATTGTATGATAAAAATACTTAGCAGAAGTGCCTTCTCTGGTATCTGACCTCCACAATATCACCTTCCTTCGCAACAATTCGTTTTATGAATACATCATCATCCGTGTAACCCACTTCCTGGAGGACCGGCGGACTTTTGAAGATCACTATATCATTTACACATGGCTTTCTGAAATAGTATGAAACCTGACAGTTTCAAGTAATATAGTTGTTATGTAACAATACTTTGTAAGAAAATTATAAATTTTATAATAGAGATTTAAATAAACAACTTGAAATGCCCCAACATGGCCCATAGGTTCGTTCCTACTGAACGGACGATTTTTATTGAAATTAGAGAAACAATTAACATGCATTCAAAAAAATTGACAATTCACTTAAAACCTCCCTAACATCCTAAAAGAAGTAAAGCAACCAAGCTACCTTCTCTGCAACAAGCCGATCGCCGACATTAAACGTTGGATACATAGACAAAGAAGGAATGAACCTTGGTTCTGCTACAAAATAACGAAATGCATACGAAACAGCAACAGCAGCAAACACAGTCTTTACATCATCCAAGTTAAAATTTAACCACTCTGGCAAAATCCCATCCTTTTTCTCCATCTCATCATCATCATCATCCCCACCTCCACCGCCACCACCATCCCCACCAGAATCCAACACTGCCTTAGTCTCTTCACCAGATTCTTTAACCCCATAACAAATTAAGCTCTGAAATTTAGCTGAAAGCTTTAATCTTTGTGAGGTTCTGAGTTTAAAGTTAGAGGTTTTGGCGAAAGAGAGGAAAAGAGGGTGTTTGGATTTTGTAAGATAAGGGGTTTTTGGGAAAGGGATTGAGTGAAAATTAGGGCTTGTGAAGCATTGGAGAGAAAGGAGATTAGGTTTTATGAAGTGGGAATTAGGGATTTGGAAGGAAGGCAGAGAAGCCGTAAATTGCAGAGATATCATCATCTCTACTCCCACAGTTCAGAATTAGATTCCCAAGTCTTCTTTAAGATAATTGAAAAACAAAGTTCAAGTAGCAGGGAGTGAAGATTCGCTGTGGTATACCACACGGCCTAATTCCTCCTACTTTTCTTTTGGCTGAAGATTTCATGCAAGTCAACGCATCAGACGGTGACAAATAAAGTTTCCAGGAGCGAAAATATTCAGTGTCTCCCGTATAGGTTATTAAAAATACATTTTTTTAATCTCGAAAACTCTACATTTAAATAACTTTAAAATACAACATAATGATTTATGTTTATAGATTTTTATTAATTGACAATATTATATTTATGTTTACATATTTTTATTAATTGACATCTACCAAATTCATAACAATCAATTCAAATGTTCAAATAATCTCCAATACTCTCAATTCCAACATCATTATAAATTTCTTCTTCATCTTCTTTACCATTTTTTCTTCAATGTTGCAGTATCAAAGTTTGATAACTCATTATGTTTTTCTCCCTCGATTATCCAATCATCGTAAGATGATCAATCATCTAAAACTTCATCAAAATCACTTGTTTACTTTTTAACTTGGTTGTCATTCAATTTCAAATTCACATTACAAATATCAAGTCATTTTTTTGTGCAAATGATTTCTTTGTTTTGTATGAACTTAAATAAAAAAAAATCAAATTAATAACTTATAAGATTCTTATTAGATATAAAAACAATAAAATAAAAAAAAATCATCATCTTATATACACTTTAGTCACACTCATATCTATATGAAATATAAGTTAAGCTAAAAACAAGACATAATGAATATAAAGACTACATATATACCTCATAAACTCCACTTTATTGAGCATTCCCAGGTTAAGAGGTTGATGATGTACAAAGTCGTGGAACCTTGATCTAATTGCAAGTTTGGTCTCACATTGTAAAGGCTAGTTTTTTTGGATAAAATCGGGCGTATAAGCCCTACTATATTAATCTAGGAATAGTAGACCCAACCAGGTCATAGTACAACAAAGTGTATAATCCTGAAGGAGGGTCCGTTAAAATATCGATCGTCTATCAATTACATCTCTACTTAAACCATAGTTGGCCAACCAATCGGCTACACAATTGGTCTCTCTATAAATGTGAACAGTTCGGATCTCCCAAGCTCTAGACAACATGTGCCTAATTTTCCTGATTAACGTGCAATTTCTGGACATGCTTACTTTATCTTCCCTCATGAGTCCAATTACCACCCTAGAATCAGACTCCATAATCACCTTTCGAAACCCTTTGTCCCATGCAAGTTGAAGGCCTATGTAGACCGCCCATAGTTCCGCTGTAACCGACGAGCAAATCCCATTATTCCTTGTAAATCCCACTATCCAAGAACCCATGCCATCCCGAAGAACTCCTCCTGCACCTACTTCCCTGGATTTCTTTTATTGCACCCATCCACATTCAATTTGATCCAATCATTAGTCGGATATGTCCACCCGACCTGTTGAAGCTCCTTTCTGTGATTCCGCTCTCCTGCACTGCAGACACTTGAATACTTATATGATCCAGAACCATTCTTTTTATAGCTAAAATAGTTTCATACCAATTACTTTGAGAAGAACCAAACACATTATTGCAACGCTCTTTCCATATGTACCATAGGATTATGCCAAACTCCAAAGACCATTTCTAACCATTTGCATCTCTGTTTCTGATGGCCAAATTTGATATCAACCAAATATACAAACTTTGGCTGAAAAATATCTCCCTTTCCTCTGCCTTGACAAAAACCTCCCATATTTTCCGTGCCCGGGGACAATCTCTCAAAGCATGAATTACCGTTTCCACTTCATTTATGCACTGCATACAACAACGATTATTTGAGGTTTGGGCTTAAGGATAAAATTATCTTATGTCAAGATCAACCATTATTTTCTCCATTCATTTGTGTAATTGTTTTTTTTTTTTGTATTATCTTTAAAAGACTATTCATCCAGAGGAAAAAAAGTGTAGAACCAAGCCATCTATTGAGCTTTATTTACACATCCATATAGCTAACAACAGTATCTAAAAACTAATAAAGATGATTCTTTCCTATGTTACCTCATGTATCAGATAATCTATTCATTCAGTTGAAGTTGGCTTTAATATAGATTGTAATGGAAGAACAAACTCTATATAAAACTTAATAATAAAAGAAATATACCTATAGTCGAAATGAAAACAGGAGATGTTAAATTTTTATCCCGCTTAACCTTCTATTTGAACTCTATAGCTCCAATCTTAAATCCAAATTCTATTCGAGCATCTCCACATGAGGAAGCCCAAGTTCTTCTTATTAAAACCTATCATTATTAAACAAAATTCTAACGATAGTGTGAAACTCCTCTAAAACATGTTCATAATGGTCTAAAAGTGAAAAAAAGATTATTTTTTTATAGAGATTTGATTTAAAACTTATATATGTTCTTCTCTTATAATTGATACTTGTCAAAAATCACTAAACACCCCCTTCTATATATATATATATATAGAGAGAGAGAGAGACTAAAGCTTTACAAAAAAAAAAGAAGTTATGATTATAGATTTATATAGGTTTGAAGCTACAATTAATTTTGGCAAATGATCTTCAACCATATGCCCCTTATATGAACACGTTGCAACATAAGAACTAATAACATGTTTTTTCCTTCTAAAAACATCAATCATTTAGGCTCATCCTTAACATTTATATGCTAACCTTTTCACTCCCCACATGTTTAGTTATAAATGCACTTCTGTTATAAAACAACAAGATAACTAAGGGAAAAATCATGTTCTAAACATACAAGTCTGACCACATAGAAACCAAAATATAAAAAATAATGAACAAAGTCTCTCTATCGTTTCACCATAAAGACTTGTGGATGATGCAATAACAAGTCCAAAATCTAAGCATAAAACACTAGGCCTAAGACACAAAGTACAAGGCATAACTCAAGCCTAGAAAATAAAATAAAAGACATGACTCAAGCCTAAAAAATAACAGAATAGGGTATGCACCCAGGGTCACAAAGTCAAAACATGATTCACCCCTAATTTAAAACGAATCATATTATAGGGTCCAAAGCTCTACTAAACTCACACGAGGTTATATGACTTAATAAAAGCCTATCTAAGAAGAGATAGCTTCCAAAAAAATCTAGTTGACC